>JAWWES010000018.1:18635322-18650868 GCA_035583135.1 Lophotriccus pileatus
CGAGGAAAGGCCTCCTGAGCTCCCCCTCTGGTACAGACCTCCAGTGATGTGGCACAGCAATGGCATTTTCAGGGGGAGGAGACAAACCAAAACACACAAAGCCAGGAGTACCTCTCACTTCTATAGTGGCGTTGGCTACAGGAGAGTTGGAAAACACAAACACACACAAGTATTCCCCCGACTCTTCTGCTCTGGCCTTCAGGATCCTGCAGACAGGGAGAGAACACGTGTAAGAGCCCGGCAGCACCGTGCTGGCAACAGAATTTATTCCCTCCACCCCAGACTTGGATCTTTTCGCTGGATTTCTCACTGTTAACTCAATTAACGCCTGCTAATTGTGCACTGCAGCTCATTTGGTGCAAGCCTTCCTCGAGCCAGTGGCCTAAGTGGGCAGGCACGACCCCCTCTGAGCCCAGCCTAAGGCAGAGCCCTCGTCCTCCATCCCTCCCTCCCTTTACCAAAAGGCTTCTTGGCCTTCTTTTATTACTATTAATTTTTTAAACCCCTAAGCAAACAGCATGCAGCTGAACAGCAACCCTGCAATAAAACCATTTAATTACACATGGAAACTGCTTAGACACATGGAAAAAGCTGTTCAGTTCAACACAATCCTCCCAGTGTTTAAAGCACTTACTTTCCAGAGTTGCTGGTGAAGGTTTAAAGTTACTTACAAAGTTAATGCCTCTTTGAGATAAGCAACTCCCCAAGCGCATTCAGGGCCTTAATAGTTAAATAATCACACTTTGACCACTGCTTTTTAATAAGTCAATGCCTAAAAGTGGGAGGAAGTAAGGAAGACACTGAATTCTTTCAGTTCCACACAGGCTGCTTTGCAAAGTGTGACACTACAATGGTGGCACTGGGGTATTATTACCATCAATCATTAAAGAAGGGTAAACTGATACAGCTGCAAAGTTTTCAAGACAGACAAGTTTGTTTTGCCAACAACTGCCATCCAGCAGGAGCAGCTACATCAAGTCTGAAGCAGAATTAGGAAAGATATATTCGATTTCCAATGTCATGTGAAGCAGGATTTTTAAGGGAAGTAGTTTCACCTCTAAGTTCTGAAGCTTCCTGGATCATGAACACTGAATTTCCTAGTACCAACTACATCTCACAGCAAACCAACACATTAATGGCTGAAAACCCAAGAACCTGGAAGTTTGTAAGGGAAATAAATAGAAAGCAAAAGATTAACCAAACACGTTGAGAGATGGTGGAGTTGAATATCCTCTTTTACCACAGCCACATTGACACTGCTGGCCTGGATCCTCACTGAGAGAATCTGATGTTTCTGATTTAAAAAGTAACCAAATCAAGGCAGAAGTTAGTGACCAGATCAACGCAAGAACAGAACGCCACAGAAAGCCTGGAACCCCAACATGCAGCAAAGCAGCTTAGAAGTGATCAGGAAATCAAGATCTGTCTTGCAAATGTAAATCTACTGATTTCTCCAGGTGTCCCTGGGATTTCAGCATGCTCCTACAACCCCTCCATGCCCCGGGAACACAGCGACTGTCTCACTCTGTCCCACTTCACTACGTTCTTATCCAGGAAGTTGAAACTGAAGCCAAACTTAATCCTCCCTCTGCAGAGGAATTTGGAAGGAAAAAATGGCTTGGAACATATGACAGGGAAGTCAGCCTCAATCCTTGAAAGTTTCCTGGATAACAACGTGCAGTTTTCAGTAACCCTGACACAAAGTGCCTTTTGCACCACTCAAGCTGGTGCTTTTGGACCAAACTGCTCATCAAGTTAATTGCCAGATAAGAAAGCAGAGTCTTTAAAACTCAAGGCCAGTATTAAATACTGCACTGAGGAAGTAACAGGATGTAACTATGGCAGTGAGATGAACTTTTAAACTGCAAGATGAAACAGGTAATGCAGAGCAAGCTGAAGAGGAAAATAAAGGGGAAAAAACGTATTTGGCAGAATTAAACCCAACTTCTGGGGTTAAAAAATAAACCTGGGGATGAAGGGCTGCTTTGCTAAGGCAACGAACACCTTGAACATTTCTTAATCCTGTGTCAGGGAACAACATTAGGGTGGGTAAAGAGCCACCTCAGAGACAGCAAACAGCCAGCTGAGTTATTTAGTTGAGACCAAGTTGCCAGCAATGGTTAAAACATTCCTTAGGTGCTCCTCATCTTGGCCTAACACTGAACTGAGAGCTGTATTTGCTGCCCATGCTGGCAGCAAGGGAAGAAAATGGATGGAAAGAAGGAAACAGGAAAGAAAAAGACACACCCAGGACAGCTGAGGGCATTGCTGAGGGAACCCCATGTGTTCTCAGCAACTCCATGGCAAGAAAGTCCCTTCTCAGGAATATGGAAACCCTCCACGGATTTGTGCTCAGTGCAAGCTCCACTGAAACAAGGGAGGTGGCTGTGTGGGTCTGTTCCCCTCAGCCTTGGGTGGAAGGGACAGAGCCAGGGAACAGGTCAGTGCTGAGGATGCACGGACAGTCCAGAGGCACTGGTTTAGTAAAGCTGTGGGACCAATTCCTAGCAGTGGTCTGACAACCTTCACTAACAACTCTGAAATCTCCCTCTCTCACCCCCCAAGGCCAGGAGATGACTAAACCAGCCCTCCTCAGCAGTGACTGGTGTGCTGCCCCTCCCTGCCCCACAAAGACATACACAGGATCCATCACCACGTAGGAATGAGCCGGACACAGACCACACACGGGGGAAGAAAACTCTCCTGTGTATCTGTGCCCATGTCCACACACCACCTCTGCCCCAGAGAGGACCTAAATGAGTTCAGACTGCAAGATCCAGGGCTTTAA
This sequence comes from Lophotriccus pileatus, assembly GCA_035583135.1. Classification (NCBI taxonomy): domain Eukaryota; kingdom Metazoa; phylum Chordata; class Aves; order Passeriformes; family Tyrannidae; genus Lophotriccus; species Lophotriccus pileatus. Next base: position 18,638,111 of record JAWWES010000018.1, read on the forward strand.
ATACCCTGGAACCCAACACCTCACTGCCTGCTCCAAAGCCACCGGTCTGCCAGCCTGGCATTCTCCAGCGGAACAGGAAGTTAATTCCCAAGGGACTCACCTGTATTCTGTAGTGTTGGAGAGTTTCCTAGTGCCTGGGATCTCCTCCCCGTTCTTCACCCAGTAGCTGGTGGAGAGGGGGCTGGGGCTGGTGGTGAGGTTGCACTGCAACGTGACGGCCACCCCGGACACGTGGAGCACCACATCCTCGCTGGCGTTGATCCGGGGCTCTGAAACGAGGGAACAGCACATAGCACTCACCTTCCCCCGGCACTGCCACGCTACTCTAAAATCCACAGGGGAATCGGGATGGGAAAGAGACTACACAAGGAATGTCACTGCACTAGTTGGGAGACATCGAGAGAGCCACAATAAACAGCTGACCACTAGTGAAGGCAACACCTTAGGGATCAGCACTCCTGGATGGAAAGAAGAGAGTTATTTAGATGGTTTATTTTAATATTCACATTGCTACAGATTTTTAGGCGACACCATTAATGATTTTTGGCACATTACTGACCATAACATGGGAGAACACGTGTCCTGTGAGTGTACGTGAGGCCAGTTTGTCCTCCAGAACCTTCTTTCCGGCTGTTACTTTGATTTCTCTATTTTGAGGTTTAAACCAAATCCATTTTCTATACAGAACAGCCCTCAGACTTAGGCTTCTGAATAGTATTTTTGGATTTACCCCTGCAAACAGACTGAAGGCTACCTATGGAAATTATCCTGTGCACACAAGAGATTTCAAACAGCCCAACTTCCATGGTGCCTGAAACGGGGCCAACACCCAGTGTGGGTAAGGCTCGAGCCTGGTGAGGAGAGGCTGAAATCAGCCCTTACCCAGCATGTTAGAGTTGGCCCTATTTTGTTTCTAAAGTAACCTTAAACATTAATGAAGGGGGGGAAAAAAGGAGCCTCAGTGCATAAACAGACCCCAGGAGTTACTTTGCTGGGAAGGGAACCCAGGCTGTTCCACTTTACAATCTTACCTGGTAACAGCAAATTCCCTTTTTCTTTTTAGGGGAAAGCTCTTCAGAAGTGTTCAAATTAGTCTGAGGGCACTATCCTTACATTTGATAGCCACATGTGCTTAAAATCATGCAGACGGCTCTCACTCACTAACAAACACGGCTGATGAATTTTTGGCACAGTCAGGGACAAGTTTCTTCCCAAACTTGGAAAAAAGACCTTTCTAAGGAAGGTCTCATGGCTTACATCTGGTTTCAAGCATTCTGTAAAAAATACACTTGACAGGATGACAGAGCTTAAAAGAAATTAAGAATTCTTGCTGTTGGTCTTCAAAAAATACCTAATTTAATAGTGGCTCTGGTTTCAGTTTGGACTAAAGGCCAAGACTAAGGGTCTCTGCTGTTCAGTGCTGCTGTGCTCTCAGCCTTGGATTTATTTCCTTACTTTAAAGGGTGAAACGGATTCCCAAGAGGTGGCTGCTGCCAGCTGCTCCTTTCTCCAACCACGGCTGGCAGCACCAACCCCTCTGGCTGCAGGAGCTGCCTCTGCCCGCTCTGGGCAGGAGGTGAGGCAGCGGCCCAGTAACCAACACCTTCGTGATTTTTGCAAATCAAAGGAGTTCGAATCCTGTAAACTCTGCTATGCCTGGTGGTAACAATTTGGAGAGTAAGTTTAGTCATATCCATGTAGTCTTTTGGCTGCTCATCCGCAGTGCACTTGGAATGCAAGTTATGAAACAGAACGAGGGGGATGGAAAATACCGGCTGTGTCAGAAACATCGCAGTTCCCAACACAGACACTCCTCTGTCCTGAAATTACTGCCCAGAGAGGCAGGGAGAAAAAGTATCTACCTACCAATAACCTGATGGAGCATTCCAGTCCTGCACATCCCTTCTCCAACAGGCTGGATTTTTTTGAGGAGTCCTCCTTTCCACAACTATTTAAGCCCAGCACTGTTATCTACCTGCAGAAGCACTGGCAGGTACTGCAGCAACAGAGGGGGGTTGATTTTTCTCACAGACATTTTGCTCTTATCACACATTTTGTAAGTATGTTTCTGCCTCCTTTATCCCACACAGGGGATTTCACCCTTGCAAGGATCTCTCTGGGTCCTACAGTACAAAGCTGTTGTGTTACAGCCATATTTATTACTGGACTGCCCTGAGTGCTTTTCCATCCCCAAGAAAAAGCTCATTTGCATTCCCAGAAAAATACAGAGCTATGGAAATATTGTTAGCAATGCGTTTGAAACAGTAATTCAGTGTCTGACTTGCAACTTCTTAAGTTTTAGTTTAGGAAAATGAAAGGCAACTGCAGTCTCATATTCACCTTTACCTGCAGTTAATGGTACTTTGTTTATTAAAAAAATGCTATCAGGCAGTCCCAGTCTGATTTCATTCCAGGAGACAAACTGCAACTGGAATACTGCTGGGACAGTGACATCCAGGAGGGTGTTCACCTATAAGAGTCACTTTTTACACATGACTTCAACTGCCCATTTTATGTAAGACCAGTTTTCAAAGTTAAAAATCAAGCAAACAAACTAAAAAAAGCCCAATAAGTGAAATCCATGTTCCATTTTAGGAATGAGACAGAAGGCAGATGGGAGTTCTTGGGTGCCAAATTTTAAAAATCAAGTTGCACTCGATCTCTTCCAAGGACAGGGGTGGAGGTTGTGCTCCTTGAGACACTGCACCTTCCCTTTCAGCAGTGCTGGGGTCAAACAGGGCAGCAGCAACATGGCCACTATTAACTGGAAATTCCAACTGCTTACTGAGACAATTCCCACTTCAAAGGGAATGACACACAAGAGAGTAGCTGAGGCAATTGGGGCAGGCTCAGATAAGATGGTCTCCAGCCTCCTTGGAACCCTCTCCTGCCTTATCTCTGTTTCTAGGCAGGAGCTGGATGTCCACTGGGTCTTTCCCAAGCAGTAGCAGGTCAGATCTCTTATCACACACAACATTACAGAGTAAAGGCATTGAAGTTGTTGATTCAACATCTGCCCCACCACAAAAAGCAGAATTATCCCCAGCACAAGGCACTTGGCAAGGAAGTCACCACACACATTCCTGAATTAGTAACACCAGATGCAACAAAGAGTTAACTGGGGAGGAAGAGGAAGGTTAAGCTCCAGTCCCAGGAGCAGGTTAGTACCAATGGCCTGAGAGAGGGAAATCCCAGTTGGCATATGGAAAACTCACAGCAACTCATTCCCAAGGGTTGGCTTTGCATATGAAAAGGATTTTCTGGCTCAGCAGGTCCCTCCAGCTGACTGCACACAGCCAGGGGAGCTCAGGACCTGCCACTCTCCAGAGACCCCACAGGTCTGGACATGGCAGGGGGGTTTCCAGGAGACATCACTTCCTAGAAGACAAATTTGTGGGCTTTGTCTCAAGGTACTATCATTTCGTAAGATGACAGGCTCTTGCTGCTGTAGGTCATGCAAGCAATCCGAGTCTTTTGGGACCTCAAAGGACCAGGGAGGAATCAAGGATTCATTAGGATTGAAAGCTGAGCAGGTTTGAGCCGAACCACCCAATGCCACTTAAATTTTTTAAGTCGATCCACATCATTGGGTTCACCGTCTGTTTTTCCACATGTATCAATGCTGTTTCCATTTTCCAGAGGGAAGGTCTCTGATCCAGCAGCGCTGACTGCAGCACTATGGTTTAGGGAGAGTTTGGGATTGGGTTTTAAGGTATTCAAATACATAACTGAGGCACAATTACAGATTTGACATTTTTGTACCCAGACAAAACTCCAGGTGGTGCATAAAAGGTTTATTTTTGCACAAAGGACAAGAGTAAGACAACAGCTTTCTTCTGCTCTTTTGTTACCTTAGGACATGGGGTATTAATGCAAAAAGTGAGTTCTCCTGCACCTCTAACATGGTAGATTTAATCCCCTCTACCTACAACTCCTTAGACATCTGCGTCACTGTTAGCAAGGGCAAGAGTTTTACATCTTGCCCAAAACAAAACTGGGTTCTTCTCTACTGACTCTGACAGTATCGATTCCCAAACTCCTCCCGGATGGCTTTAAAAGCAAACTGAAGGCAGGAAAGTCTTGTAACAACAAAAAGCAATTCTGGGCCAACCACAGTCTCTGCTCTTGAGAGGGTGTTCCCCCCTCTCCTTTCACAAGCTGGATTAGGAATAGCTGCATCACTTCAGTGCTGCTGCATCAGAGAACTCATTAGGAACATGCCACTGTTCAGAAGGAAAAGAAACACCACGACTTCATGGAAAAATCTAAACATTAAAGGTGACATGTAACTGAAAGGGAAGGATTTATACAGAACCATATATGCAACCAAAACACGCGAGAAAGCATTCGGAGAAATTCCAAGAGAACAGAAGAAATCAAAACAAAATGGTTAGACCTGGGAAGAACACGGAAATCAAATATAAAGGCACTCGTAGAGAAGCCAGGGAGGCTGGAAACCTTCTACAAAACTAAAAGGGGTAGGGAAGAAACAGAAATCCAACACTGGGCTCGTGTTCACACAGAAGCTCTAAAACAGATCCACAGATTTTCCCAAGTGCTTTGATCCTAAGGAGAAGAGACACGGATGGCAGACAGGGTCAGCACTACAGGTGGAAGAGCGGTCTGGGGGTCAGCACAAGAGGACAGGCAGGCAGAGGGTTTGGGATAACGGGATGGGGGTCACTAGACTGCCTCTAGGTACTACAGTGCCACTACGGTGGGTGCCGGACTCACTCTGCAGGACGCTTATAGTAGCCTGGGCTCGAATCCACGTTATGGAGGGATTTTGCCTCAAGTCATTCCTCCTGGGATCGTTGCTGGCCCTGCACTCGTAAGTCCCAGAGTCTTCCAAGGTAAGGCGGGTTATTCTCAGCACACTCACCCCATTGGCCCCGTAGGCAGTGTTAATGGTGACACGGCGCTTCCGAGCGCCATCCCACAGCTGTTTGAAAGACTCAGCCCGGTTGACTTCAGCATACCACCACTGGATCTCTGGAGTGGGGTTCCCAACCACATCACAGTACAGTTCAAAGGCGTCCCCCGTGAGCTTAGTTTCTGACATGGGCGACTTGACAAACCCAGCTAGAGGGAGGGGCAGCAGAAACGCAGTGACAGAGCGGCAGAAAACAAGAGATCTTATACACAACAAAGCAATGAGGTGCAGAAAACAGAGTTAGAGAAGACATCTACAGTAACACAACTTTCATAGAGAACCACACATGGAGCACTCGTGGATGGAGGGCCATGGTCAGAGCAGGGCACTCCTGCCCTGAGTTATACCAGCCACTCTGGAGGTCCATCCGTGCCAGCGGTACCTGCACACAGCCAGGAGGGACCTCCAGGCAGATCGATGGAGAGTCAGGCCCTTTTGAGTTGTGTGGACCTTGTAGTTGGCCAGGGTTAAGTGTTCATGACCAGACGTCTGTTCTCTGAAGAGGTTTCTTTATCTGACCTATCTACAAGGGCAGAAGGGGTAAAACCCTAAGCTGTGAGCTCTGCTCTGACCTCCTCTTCCATCTGTTTAGGACTTCTGAGGCAGGGAATTCCCCAAGATACAAGTGACCTATTTTCCTGAAGTAGCTGGATCACCCCAGCTCCAGGAGAGTCACAACCTTCTAAGAGAAAGGGAAATTCAGCGGTATAAACACACAGAGGCCCAAAGATTGTTTTGTTAGAGAACAGACAGCACCAAGGGTACTTCAGCATCCCACAGAACTCTGAGAAGAGATGCCGTGCTGACATTCGTGCTCAGGCCAAAATATCCTTATTATGGCATGAAATCCTTCAATACTTACCAGCTTCAGAGCCCAGTTAAGAGCACAGACATCCTAAATTGTGCTTCAATCCTATTTTCAAAGATATCTATTGAGAACAGTGTTGCCTTAAAGCCAGTCCCTTCCCCCACCAGGCCCCTCCTGAAACTAAAAGATTAGAACACAGCTGGCCAGACACAGATTATGCAGCAAAACCTGTCATTGCTGTGCTCCCCTTCTCCACTTTCCATGGGCGAGTGGAGTTACAGGGCCACACAGCTGGTAAAACTCTCCTCAAATTCACAGCTTGTTTTCAGGAAAGGGATTGAGAGACAAGTCAATGGATTGCAGAAAACGGAAAGGTGGACTTGGAGCCTTAGGAAAATTCACGAGTGTAAAAAAGCATCTCCCACCCCTCCATCGTTTGACCCACTAATGAGACAGTGAAACAAAGAGCTGTGTGTGGACAGACAATCACACAAGAAGTTTGAACTACAGATGCATCTCTAAAGAACCATTTGGGCAAGAAATCAAGACCAAAAGTCTCTAGAGCACAGAGAAATCGGTCCTTGCTGCCACAGTCCTGCCTGAAGAGCAACTGTGCTGCATCTGCAAGTGACAGCTACAAGAACACAGAAAGAAAATATATGAACCTCAGAAACTGCTTCCATTACAAACTCATTTGCTCAAGGATTCTCCAGCCTTGTACCCCAGGACTAGAGGAGCTCAGAAAACCTGCAGCACACAGTCCATGGCTGCAGGGAGGGAACACAGGCCAGTGCACTACAGACGCCCTCCTCATTAGCAGCCACAACCTGCCCTGGGCCAACTTGCTGTTCCCGGGGCTGGACTCGGATCCCACAGCTCTCCCACTGCTCTGAGGGCACCACGGCACGATCCCACTCCTCTGGGCTGTCCCCATTCCAGGGGATGCTGAACCAGGAACACTCTGTATTCCCACCAAGGTGTAAATCACAGCCAGGCTGGCTCCACCTCCACGTGGTCTGCACACAGCCCAGGCTGGAGCAGCAGCACGAGGCACAGCCCAGCTCCTTCCCACCTCCTCCTGGAGTTCTCTCACACATCACAGCTTCCTTCCCTCCCTTCCAGCCTAACACTGAACTGCCACTCTCAGCCAGTGGCTCAGGGAGGCAAAGTTCCTTCTCCAGCTTCCCATTCCTACTGCTGCCCAAAGTGGATGAACTGCCCTGCCCAAGACACCCCTGGAGGCAAAGCCAGACCTGCAATTCAATCCCACTTTTCCAGCTGTCCTGGCTCCTAAGGAACCATTCCTGGAGGAAGACTTCTTGCCCAGCCTTCGTGGCAGGGCTGAAGGGGGTAATTATGTGTTTTCTGTATATTTTAGGACACCCATGAGCTGCTTTGCTGCTGGTGCTCCATAACAGACACCTGTGGGACTGGAGAGTGCTGTAAATCCTCTTATTAAAGGGAGTATCTGTAATTTGAATAAAAAGCTGTCAAATACTTTCAGGTTTGATTCTGATTCACTAAGCTGTTATTATAACTTCTGCACAAAGCCTAAAAATAATTTTAAAATATTAAACTAGACAACTGTATCAAAAGGCCTCTTTAGCAAATATTCTCTGGCTTTAAGTTTTAAACCACACCTTTCCATCAGTTTCAGATCCTCTTAAAAAAAACCCACATCTCAGGTGATGATAAATTCCCCACACAACACCACATTCATCTGAGTCCCCGTGTCATCAGTACAGGTAACTTCACAATGATGCAAATTAAAAACACAGACTACATTTGGTGTCTCTCCCTACCCCACCAAGAGTTAAAAAAAAAAAAGATATAAAAATGCTCTTTAAAAAGCTATTTTGGGTTAGAATAAAATCCTAGAAGGACAAACAGCCTCGATATATAAATTAATAGAAACTTTAAATTACGAAGGACAGTCTGGGGTTAATGTTTTGCACTTTCACTCATTCACAAACAGCAAAGGCAGCACATCAAACAGCATCAGTAAGTTGAGGTGATGCTTCCAGCTACACTCCAGCTGCCAGAGAGCCTCTGCCCAGTAAGATATCCAGCCAGAAGCTGCAAAAAGAACTGAAATCTGCCAGTACCACAAGACATGTTAAAAAAATAACAAAGAAAAGGGAAAAAAAGGCTAATTATTACAGAGAACACTCCCTGCAACATAACAGGAGCCTGGAAACTGAGGTCCTCCTGCTTTTTGTGAGTTGCCAGTGATTTCCATAATTGTTCAGAAGCAAACAGCAAATGACACTGTACAGATTGCACTGCTTACATAAGAGGTTTCAGAGCCCAGCACTTCCCTTACTTGGTCTTCTCCAGGCACAGCATTCCCTCTTTGCCACTGCCCTGTTCTGCACAATTCTGGAGACAGCAGCATCAAAATACAAAGTAGCATCACAACACAAACACACCAAGGGGCCAAGGGTTGGCTGAAGCGATGACACTGTGTCTGTTTAACGCTAAGAATCTGCCCTTATTTGTGTTTAGAGCTGATTCCTTGTGCAATGTCAAGTGCAGGCACCAGCCCTGCACACAACAGAACAACTGAGCTCACCCAGGGCAGGGCCCTCGGGAGGGGCAGGAAGGGGAAACCATCCCGAGATCCCACCTCAAGACCATCCAGACCCACGGGAAGCAGCACAAGCAGAAAGGGAACAAGCACCTTCGAGGGCTCCCAAGCAAAGATCGTTGTGAGGTTTTGCTACTGTCAATCTGCATGATGTTGACAGCTGTATTTATTTCATTACAGCCACAAACGAGTTACTCTGTTCCACAGTGAGTGTTCCTCAGCAGAAGGAAAAAGGAGGTGTTTGAGGGGGAGGGTTTTTCAGGTTTTGGATGTTTTGAAAGCTAACTGCTGTCAGGCATAAAAGAAAGGAAAAACCTACTGTTAAATCTCCCTCACCAGGTCGTTACAAGCCTTCTTGATATACCAGAATGCCAGAAAAACAATGCAGAAGCTATTCAAGTAAACTACGATGTTTCCGACCAATTTATTTGGGTTTTTTTTAATTTATTTATGGTTTTCTGCCTGAAGTGGCAGTCGTTTTAAGTCATTTCTGAAGAGGTTTGTTTATTGCAGATTTGATCTCATCCACCAATTGTATGGATAAAGATGAGAAAGGCTAATGCTCTAAAACTAGAAAAATATTAGTTTGCACACAGAATTCCACTGAAATCCAGTGGCTCTTCATATTTGCAAACTCTCTGTTAAAATTTATGTCTTAGTCAAAGACCACTAAATCCAGATTAAGAAAAAACAGGATCTTGAGAGCTAAAAAATTATTGCAAAACCTGCCAGCGGTGACCTACCAGTCTCAGAATATACAAAAAGCAGTACCTGAGAATCATCCTTGAGTTGCAGAAATGATTGTGCTATTGATTCAAATATCCTTTTGTTAGTCAAATTTAATCAAGAAGCACTGGCCTGCAAAAGAATCAATGCCAACAGCACTGGAGAGTGCAGGGACAATATTTATTGCCCCAAGTTAAAGTCTGGCCTAAAGAAAGGGGTTTAAAACATAAAGCCACATTTTGCCTGAGGAAAACATAAGTGAGAGATGACAAGAGGAAATGTTAAACCAGGCTCAAAGGCAGAGACAACCAGGCCTAAATGAAATGCAGGTATTACAAAAAGCCCTACCAATGTAGAACAAACTAATTTAGCTCATTTCTTACGTCTATCAAGCATGAAGATTAAAGCTGAAAACAAGCATCAATGTCAAATAGAGATGGTCCTGAAAAAAAAGCCTGCAGGAATCAGAAAACAAGAAGCTGTGATGCCCAAGGGCTGCTTGGAGATGTGCAAAGCAGGACACACGCTCAGGAACACACAAAGGTGACCCCAGTGAGGCAAAAACAATGTATTTCCAAGGACATTTTCAACCACGAGGAAAACACAACTGTAACGAGGCAGTTTCATAGTGGGGGCAAAGCAGGGCATATCTCCAGCAAGCAGGATAATGCTCTGGCCCAGTGTGAGGCTGTTGCTGTCTTAGGGTGAATTCCACTTGTATGAAGAGAGAAAGCTCTCTCGAAATCTCCTAGTTAATGAATCCTAATGTGATTCATTTGTACGAACACCTGCCTTCAGGAACGACTCTCCTGAATGGAATATGCCTTTGGCAAAGTGAAGGTTTAACTGTCCTACAGACTAGTGCTGTCCAAAATACTTCAGGTGAGATACGGATTTGTTACCCACCTTTAACAGTGAAGCTCTGCCACCAAAACCAGGTATTAGGGTTGAAGATTTCAATAATGGCTCCTCATTAAATTTTCACACCTTTTTTCCTAAATGCCTTCTGGATCATGCTGATTTTTAACTATTCAAATAAAGAGATAAAAATGCAGGTTCAAAAGGGGAGAATATAAAAAAAAAAAAAAGATGCAAACACTTCACGTGCTCCTGAGAGTCTGGTCCTGAGCAGGACTCGCTTCAAAGCTGGCTGGAGCTCCAGGGAATGATCAGACTGTACTTCAGGAAGGGGGATGAAATTCTATGTTAGATGTAAGGATTTATTAAAATATGGAAGCACAGATGATCCTGGGCAGTCCACAAAGAGCTTCTCAGCTGGCTTTGCTCTGCCCTCACTCGAGCTGTTTATCACCTTTACTGCATGGCAACATTTATAATTCCATCAGAATATCAAAGAAAACTCCACCCAGAACCTGGCCCCTCCTCCCCACTGTCCTTCCCCCACCCGCTGGGCTTTGTTAGTCTGGTGCTCTGGGCTAATTAACACCTTCTTTTCTTCTCCACTGAAGGCTGTTGATTAAGTGATAAGATTTTTGGGGGGGGGGGGGAAACTCACCATCACTTTGTCAAAGTATTGCATTTTTACTCCATTTAAGATGGAAAAAAGGCAATCTAATTAATGTTTCATTTCTTTCCAATGCTCATCTTTACTAAAGGTCTTGGAAATCAGTGAAATATACAAAAGAAGTGACAGCTGGAACCGAGCTGGAGAAAGCTTGAAGGCACCTCAATTCCAAGGAAACTACCACCGCATCCTGCCTGTTTTCACCCATCGTCAGTAGGTTTGATGGTTTTATTACCAGATTCTTTTATCACCAGAGAGCAGGAAACTAAAAACTAGCACTAATTTTCCTGTGCTTTGCCCCATTCTTTAGCCAACTCCAGGAGCAGCTTTAAGCCGGCACTAACACGTGTATCAGGTACCCAGATAAGCCCACACCTTCTCTAAGCACCGAGAACTGGAGCAATACATGAATTTAATTCCTGCCATCTCATCCTGCAGCTTTATGAAGCTGAAGAGGGGAAAACATTACCCAGAGAGCATCATATAAAATGCATGAGCTCATGACATAGCATTAGATTCATTTCACAGAGAGGGAAACCTGAGGATTACTTTCTCCAAGTCCACAGACATGAGGATTAACATTTTCTGGATTCAGACCAACATTCCTCATTTCTCTGTGCATTAGGAAACCTTGCTTAGTTTGACGTGCAAAAAGATTTGTGACAAACTAATTCCTCTTGCTTGCTGAAGTAATATTCAGAGCATTCTTAAGTAAATGGCTTCAGTGCCTCTGCTGTTGTGCGGCCATCCTGGGAATATGCCCAGGCAAGCCAAGGGACACTTCACTGCACAGGTGGATGGAGAAAGGACACAGAGATCAGCCTCTGGGTTATAAATCACAGAATTCAGACTGGAAAGGATTCCTGCAGGTCCTCTGGCCCAGCTACTTCCCTTAAACATAAACCCCTTAGATCAAGTTGAGGCTCTCAAGCTGCCCATCCATCCTTTCCCACATACACCCTGGCTGTTTTTATCCAAGAGTTTCCTTGAATGAAAAAAAGCAACGCTTAACTTCATACTGCAGTGACTTGGAAATGCAACTGTTATTTTATGGTCACGTTTCTTGTGCAAAACCTGATCTCAGCAACGATATATCACTGGAAAAGCGCATCCAAGCACAGTCCACAGGAACCTTACTGGAAAGACAAGCCACTGTAGTGTCATAGCAACCAGAGCTATGCACTTCCAGCTTCTGGAAATTACTTTCACCCCAAATACACTCTTATTCTAGAAACTGTTTGGGTTCAGAACTCAATTTCATCAGCTGTGGACAGTGTTTACAATTCTGTTTCTGCAACAACCTGTATGTTTGCCACTGTAGAGGATGTGAAAATTGATTATAGTGTGGAATATCCAGCAAGAGAAGAACAGTCAGAGCAGGAGTTTGTGAACTGTGGCTCCACACAGGTTGTCACACCGGCTGCAGTCACGTTTGAGCTGTAGGAGTTCACAGATCTATTTTTCCTGGTTGTGAGCTGGAAAGAACAAAGCTCTCCTAGTTCTCTGCTTCTATAAAGGAGCACAGTCTGAAGAGGTAACTGGAACGCTGACTTAGGGCTTTCACGAACAACTGGGAAACTTGGTATCTCACTTTCTGCACCAGCCCGTCCCTCCAGGGCGCTCTGCAGTCCTACCACAGCCCATTTCCTGTGGAGTGCAAGCTCCATCTCCAATTTACAGCTCCTTCCTTACCCAAATCTGCTGGCTGTTTTAAACCCACCTGCTTCAAGGCCCTGAAGGAATGTGAACTAGGAAGCTGCAGTATTAAAGTGATTCTATCTGCCTTGGACATCCAGGGGGGAGAATTAGTTTTAACTCTCACTGCAGACATGATATTAAAGCATTCACTTGTATAGGAAACACAGAGTAAATCTCTCATCTGCTTGTAATGCTCAGATCAATGCTCTGGAAATAGCTAATAGATAGACAGAGCCAGGGCAGAGCCAGCTCTGGCCAACCTGAAGCACTTAATGGTACCCAGATCAACAGCAAGTCCATGCACTTGTTCAGTGCCTTGAGAAGCACATTGTTTTCGTATTTCAAAGAAAATATGACAGGATATCAGTCAAGAACTGCTTTAGCCATCCTGGAGTAGCTCACACAGACAACATCCTAGGCACAATTATATTTAGCTGTGTGGCATTTCAGTCACATGCTTTAAAAAAGGCAAGTCTGGGGA
>JAWWES010000018.1:18656822-18680699 GCA_035583135.1 Lophotriccus pileatus
TCTGGGATCCAACAGCAGAAGGACGTGGATCTGCTGGAGCAAGTCCAGAGGAGGCCACAGAGATGCTCCGAGAGCTGAAGCCCCTCTGCTCTGGAGCCAGGCTGGGAGAGCTGGGGGTGTTCAGCTGGAGAAGAGAAGCTCCAGGGACACCTGAGAGACCCTTCCAGTGCCTAAAGGGGCTCCAGGAGAGCTGGAGAGGGACTTTGGACAAGGGGGACTGGCTAAAAAGTGACAGAGGGGAGGGTTAGGGTATATATTAGGAAGAAATCCTGCCCTGTGAGGGTGGTAAGGCCCTGGCACAGGTTGGCCAGAGAAGTTGTGGCTGCCCCATCCCTGGAAGTGTCCAAGGCCAGGCTGGGCAGGACATGGAGCAACCTGGAAGCTGTTCCTGCCCATGGCTTTAAGGTCCCTCCACCCCAAACCATGCTGGGATCCTATGAAAATGTGAGCCAGCTGCCTGCAACCCTGAGTGCTACAGCAAAGGAGACTGGATGAAATATGAAGTTCCCCAAAAAAGGCTGCTTTAGGTAAACATTCTGTACATTCAGGTTAAAAAACCTCAAGCAGAAATTATCCACCAAAGGACAACAAATTGGAATTTGTTGCCATTGCTTGAAGATGCAGAGAAAACCAGACCAACAACATGCTGCAAAAGTGGGTATTATGGATGTTCTAATGTTTTGATAAGACCTTTCTAACATTACAACACTTGCACAAATTTCTCAAGACCAACGAACAGTGCAGCTGAACTCCAGTTTAGAACTGCTTTTAAAACAGCTTAGCATTCTTTAATTCATTATCAGGAGTTTTGAATGAGTATGACAGGCATTAAAATACTTCTACATTTACAGCTTGAACCTAAGGCAGGTTCTAGTTAACTACCACAAAGCTTTTATAACAAACCATGGGAAAAAATAAATGCAAGAGTGCTCAGTCAATATGGTATCTGCTCGAGTTTTAAAAATGCACTCAAGCATCTGTTTTTGCAATCTCCTGCTGTACGCCTTCACCGAATTATTTCAGTCTGCCTTTGGTCTGCCATGATGTCTGTTGGGAGCCTACTGCATTGCCAAAATCCTTGTCAAGCTCTTTTCTAGGCATTTAAGATCAATTTTCTCTTTAATTTCAAATATATTCCTTGTCAGTTTTACCAACCTCCCAGAATTAAACCCGTTTTCATCCACTTTAACAGCTGAAGTTTTGGACCACCTGCATCTTTTCATGCCCTCCCTTTTCTAGTGCATGATATTCCCCTTCCTCTTTTCTTCTCGTGCCTTCAATATGTTTGTTACAAATTGCATTTAGTTTAGGTTTCCCACCAACTGCAGGAGCTGCAGAAGAGCTCCTAGGAGCCCTGGGTGTACTCACAGTTAGCCAGGAGTCACCACACGTGAAAAGTAGTGAGTAGCTACACTAAGCAGCACCTTGGTTCAACTGAGTCCTTAATGTGGTGCTTTCAAACATGTAATGTAAAACAAGGCTACAGGAATCAGAGCAACACAAGACCACCTTTTCTGCTTTATTCAAACCAGAGAAGGGCACTATGATCTAATTTTCCTCTACAAAAATGCCTCACACTGCAAATCTCTTCAGCTTGTCAGGTACTGTATTGGGCACTCTCCTCCTCCTCCTCTGGAAAATCTGTTGTTTCCCAACATCCCTGCCCTTGATTTTGCTTTAATATATCAAAAGGCTTCTAACCTGATAACAAAAGGTTACACAGTTGAAATAAAGTGTCCCTGAGACTCCATCTTAGGCACTGACATTCCCCCTACACTCCCAAAGGGCAGCAGACAGTCCCAATGCTTCTTCCTCCAACACACCTGCAAAGCAGAGCTCTGTTCTCCTACCCTGTTATAACCTCAAAGCCATTCCCAAAGGATCAAGGCTCTCCCATACCACAGGGTGCCAAGTGGGGTCATATTTACTCACCATCTGCCTCCCAGGATCAGAGCCCACTGCTCACACCTTCCCCAGGCACACCCCCTGCCAGCAGCCCCAGCGCTACACGGAGGTGACAGCGCTGTTCTCCACCGCACTCTGAACTGCCATGGGGGAAAAAACACCCCTGCTCTCAAAAAAACTTACTGTTGACTACAGCAGATCTACAGCTCCTGACAGAGTATGGTGAAGAAATGATGAAGCACCTTTGTAGCCTCAGCAGTTACTGTCTTTTCCCTTGAATGAGTCTGCGTCAGTGCCTCAGTGGTGACTTCACACCATGACCCAAATAAGCTTCGAGCTTATCAACAGGGCATGAATTTTTATCAGTCTACAGTAGTTACTTTACAAGGGGATAAAGACTTTCAAGTTTTGACACAGATACAGACATTCCATCCCGGCTGAATTGATATTCAGTTCAGACTCCATCTCCTTCAACCCCCATGCAGTACCAGATATCAAAAAAGTGTTTAACTTGGAGTGAAAATAAATTTAACATATCAAGTAAGATTTTGAAAGCCATGCAAATAAAGTTGCAGATGATTACAATGATTTGAATGACTGGATATCATAATTGATATGAAGCTTTGATAATTTCTCTTATGTTTTAACAGCCTTTCTCCCTCCCCCAACTTTACACAAGTCAGATTTCATACTCCAGAATCAACTGAGCAAAATGACAAGCCACTACATTTATTACTAAATACTGCCAAGGAGCTGGTTTTGAGAGGTTTGACTGAACACCCAAAGACCATCCTCAAACATCTAATGGACTGTGTGCAGGATCAGGTGCCAGACTGTGGAACTGCAGACCAGTCAATCCAATTTCAGCCTCCAGAAAGAAGCAATCTGTTTGGAAGTACTCAGAAATAAAGGTCTTAGGGTAATGAGGAACCAAGCTGTGTGGGCTACCTGTGCTTTGCTACAGGTTGCCCACAAAAAGCTGACCTCCTGCTGTACTACAAAGTTAATCAGAACCAAAGGTTACTCTAGAGGAGAAGGAACAAATGTAGTTTGCCTAACTTTAGTAAAGCTTTTAACACTGCCCTATACAAGAAAAACCCCACCCAAATGAATCTCATTAAAGTAGCCAGGTGTAGCATGTACATGGTTTTCAGGAGCTGCAGAGCAGGAACAAGCAGATGCAAACAGAGTGAAATAAGATCAGTGTTGGGCTAGAGGGTCTCTGACACCGAGAAAACCAACTCTGGCTTGGTTGAGAAGCTAAAACAGGACTTGTGACAGCACAAGTAGGTGAGATGCCAGTTCCTAAGAACATCCAAGAACTCCATGGTTCAGGCAGCACAGGAACGCAAAGCAGCAGTGCTGCAGCAAAGATGTGAGCACCAAAAAGGATCCCCTTGGATGAGAGTCAGTAATGCTTTACTGCAAGAAGCCATTTGTCTCGGGATGCAAACAGGAATGCCATATGCAAGACACATTGAATGATCCTTCCACTCCAGTGAATCTTGGTCTGGTCCCAACTGGAAGTGTGTCCAGTTTTACACATCACACTCCTGAAAACGTGACTGAAGCTCCACAGAAACCATCAGGAACAGCCAGGAAAAGACAATTTACCAAGAACCTCCCTGACAACTAACCTAGACAGAAAGGCAACACCCTCCTCCCCGCTCTGAATGGCATGGATAAAAAGAATAGAGGCTAAAAGATAGGAAAGCAGGTTTAGATTAGATTTACAGGAGAACTTTCCAGCTACTAGATATGCAGGAACACTTTATCTAACTTTGAATCTTAACACTGGGAGCTGCAGGAAGGTAAGAAGAGCCTGAACACTCTGGCTTTACAACCTGAGGATGAATCACAGGTGTTGATTTTGTCCTTTACAATGCAAGTTTTTACAACAGACTCCTCTAAAATAGTACCTGCAGCAGAAGAAACAGGTCATTGTGAAGGCACAAGTGCCTCTCATTCATGACTTGAACTAGATATAGTCTTCACACAGTGGTATGTTGGAATGTCAGTACTGGCACTTATCGCCTCTTTTTACCTGTTCCCTGAGATCTGATGGAATTCAGTGCAGTTTCCAAGGATAAACACATTAGTCACACTGCTTGTGTTTAAGTTTCCTATGAGGGAGTTGTAGGAGGAAGGAGAATAGCAATGGTGGGGAGGAGAACAGAACTTTGAACATTCTCCTCGATGCTCAGCCCACACTCCTGCTCCAAAAATGCTGTGTGAAACCATTCCTCAGCTTTATCTGGGGACCATTAAAAAATCACGTCAGAACACAATCAGTGGGATATGGAGGAGAAGCAGCAGTCAGAAACAGCATTGCAAGGATAACAGGAAGGTTTTTCACTTGCTCTTCTAAGAAGAAACTGATCTTAAGAATTAATTGAACTAATTTTCCTGACTTTATGGTCATTTCTACCCTGGTTTCCATCAACAGAAAAGCCATGTTCTGTTTTTAGCCAGCGAGTTAGTTCCTTTTTCATCCAACCAGAGGATGAAGAGAAAAGAACCAAACCAGCACCACCTAACTTCTTTTTATTTCTGCTTATGTCCAGCTTTGAATAACCCAAGCAATTTTAAGTCATCAAGAATGGTTAAGAATTCTCTGCACTTTGCCAGAGCAAACCTCTGAAAAGGGAAGAACTTGAAGACTTGCTAAGAAATGAACTGACGTGTTGGTGTGCTGAAGAAACACTGGAGGTTTCAGGGGGTGCAGTCCAAGCATCTATTTCAGATAATGAAATAGTCTTTAAAAACCAAGCACTCTGTGGTGAAATTATTACTACACTGAAGTCTTTGGTTTTCCAGCTGCTTAAAGATAAAGATACCGCTAAGGTTAAAAAACAGCAAATGGAAAAGTCATGTTCTTCATTACCCAACAGTCCAGCACCACTCCGCAAGGAGGATGCTGTCTGCCTGCTCTGGAGCACTGAAGTGAGTTTCCAACAACTACCAACTGGAAACTATGGGTTTAACACAGATCTGCTTGACAGACTGGCTTTTTCCAGCTGTTCTTCCTCATGTTTCCTCTCTTCCAACCCTCCTTTCTGTCACTTCACCTGAACTCTGCCCTGGATCCAAGGGATGAGCCAGCATGCAGCACAAACCTGACAGTTTTCTCAGCAGAACATTCAGGAAAAGTTCAGTTTCTGACACACACATTTTCCCTTTAGGTGTTTATGCAAGAGCTTTAAAAATATGCCACACAAGTGTCAAAAACCTACTTCCAGTTTAGTAAGCTTAAATCCATAGGTGAGTCTGACTCAATATATTCTGAATTACATTAAGCCTGGAAAAAAACACTGATAATTCAACAGCAATCTCCTGCTAGAGGCAGAAAAAAGGTGCTTCCCACAAACCCTCAGGATTCCATTGGGCGTTTTCTGCACCCTGTGAGCGGTGACCTGCCCTGCAGTTCCAACAGGTCCATGCCCATTCCTTTATCATCCTGAACTCACATGGTTCAACAGCACTTGGACTATCACCTTTCCTCACACTGACAACTCCACATCAATAATAAATAACAAAACCCTGCATATGCACTTTGGGATCCTTCCCTGCACCTTCAAAGCACCGCATGTGGGAGAAGTTTTGTTCTTAAAGATGTCACTGACAGACTTGCACAAGCCTGTTCAAACCACAGCATTATTTTTCTAATGACTTACAAGGAATATACACAAGTCAGGAAATGGCTGTACCTATCCTTCATGCCAAAGAGGAATTGTTCTGTTTCATGAAGCGTCTCATGGGCTATTATTTGCTGAAAAAGAAACCAGTTCCTCTGCAGCAGGGCCTCCAATCTTTAAATTAAAACTGGGGTAAAGATTCAACAGGACCAATAAACCTTA
The DNA here is from genome assembly GCA_035583135.1 of Lophotriccus pileatus. Lineage (NCBI taxonomy): Eukaryota > Metazoa > Chordata > Aves > Passeriformes > Tyrannidae > Lophotriccus > Lophotriccus pileatus. The sequence continues at coordinate 18,662,585 of JAWWES010000018.1, forward strand.
GTTAGAAGGATCTCCACCTTTCACTTGAAGTGCTCTCCTGCTTCCAAATCAGACTTTCACTCACCTGTGTAAGCTCCTACAGAATTACAAATACTCAGAGGCTCCCTCACCATTTAATTGTCCAGATGACCCTTGTTAACCAAATAAAAATTAAGGAGCTTCCAGGATACACCTGCGATCTGCAATCTTCCCTCATGCCAAGGTCTCCTACTCTCATTCAGCTTCATGTCAGGCATGGAAATCATGATAAAGATACTTTCCATCTATGCCCAAAATCTGATCCTTGACCTCCAGACATCTAAGTCCTGTCAAACACCAAATGTTTGCACTGCCCACCAACCATTTGGAATTGCTATCCCAGCTGCTGGCATTTGACACCTTGCCTGCTAACTCTGCACAAGAACAGCCTCAGGCACATGACCCATTTAACTTGCCTGTCAGAAAATCCAAACTCAAGGGTGGAATTTGTGTGGAAACACACCAAAGGCAGATTAACCCTGCCATGAGAATGCTCAGGTGGCACAGGAAGCAGACAGCACGTCTACAACAGAGAACCACACTTCATCCACAACTCATCCAATGAGCACCTCCCTGGGAGCTCACAGAAGCCAGGTCCCTAATTCCCACTGAAGTCCAGCAGGGTTTTCCCACACTCTTGTAGGCTCCATAAAAAAAAAGTGCTTCATTCTAGAGAAAGCCTCCAGTTTTCGTTCAGACAGTGTGGATAGCAAAGCTCTTTCTGTTTGATTAACAGAGGAAGACAGGCTCAGTTCTGGTTTCAGACTGCAATATCTGAACATAATAAGGCAAAAGTTTAATCTGGGATCTTTGGGATGTTATTTCTCCCATTTAGATCTCTCCTATTAATGTCAAATATACTCAAAGCTTCAATGCAACCCGGGATAGTGGAAGGTGTCCCTGCCCATGGCAGGGGGTGGAACAAGATGAGCTTTAAGGTCCCTTCTAAGCCAAACTAGTCTGTGATTCCATGATTCCATGATTCTATGATCCCTCCAGAGCAAAGAGCGGAGGAAGCTGACCTATGCTGCAAGGCAAAATCCACCTCAACAAAAGCAAAATGCTAGGACTGAATATTATCCGCAGAGCAGAAAGGAAGGAGCAGAAAGGATGAAACAATGAAAACTAGTGTGGAATTGATGTGTTAGCAAGGTAATCCTTCCTTCTAGGCAAATTTTCCACATGGACATAGATCAAGTCCCCCGTGAGCCAAAATCCCTGCCCTTCCCAGCACTCACAGGCCAAAGCATCCCTGATCGTGATGCTGCAAGAGAAGCCGCTCCAGAGAGCTGGTGCTGGAGCAGCCCTGGAGCAGACAGACTCTGCCTCGGCTCCCGCCTGGCCTGGCAGGATCAGACAGGCATTTTTATCAGCGCTGCAGGATGTTCCTTGGAGCAGGAGGCTCGGCTGGACCAGCCTCTTGGCCCCGCTCCGCTCTGCCACTAATTGTCATGCACTTGGCTGCGAACTCACCGGGAGGAGGCACCGCGCTGGATTTAGCTCACGCTATCCTACAAGGAACAGAGGAGGCTTCGGGTGTGGTGGGCTTTTTTTTTTTTTTTTTTAATTCCTTCTTTTACGCTCCTATCAGAAGGACCTCTCCAGTTGCTAAGGAACTACGGGGTTTATTGCATTATAAATGATTTAAGGCGGCCCGGCAGATGCAGGTTCAGTAGGCGGGAGGAGATGAGGAGATGTTCCATTTTACCGGCGGCATGAGGCGCCTCAGGAGAAGCCGGGGCGGGGGGGGACACGAGCCAGCGCCCCCTTCTCCTCCTTCCCCCCTTCCCCTGAGGGACCCCAAGACACAGGGATCCCCCCCACGCCCGGGGTCGCCCCCCCACCCGCGGGGTTGCCCACAGCCCCCCCGCCGCCACAGCAACGCGCCCCCCCTTCCTCCCTCCTTCCCTCCCCCCCGCCGCCCTCCCTCACCGTTCTGCGCCGCGGCGGGTCCCGGCAGCAGCGCGGCCGTCGCCAGCAGCAGCGAGAAGGCGGCGGGCAGCGGCCCGGAGCGCGGCATCCTCCTGAGGCAGGGGCAGGAGGAGGAGGAGGAAGGTGAGGAGGAGGAGGAGGAAGGTGCGGCGGCGGCAGGAGCGGCGGCGGCTCCGTCCGTCCTTCTCCGCCGACCTCCTACCGCAGCGCTGCGCCCGCTCTCGCGAGAACTGCCGGGGGCGGGGGTGGCGCCGCGAGTGAGGGGAGCGGGCGGGAGGGGGCGGTGTCAGCGCCGACCCCGCCCGGCCCCGCCGCCATGTTGGCGCGGTTCAGCCCCTCCGCCTCAGCCCTTCCGCGGCTTTCAGCCCGTGGTTCCTGCTGCCCGCTGAACTCCCGGGTCGGCGGCGGGAGAGGGACGCCAGGGCGGTGGAGAGCTGCCCCTACCCTGCCTGAGGCTGCCGTTTTCTCAGGGGCGCCGTGGCGGAGCCCGCCTGAGGGAGCCGTCGCCTGAGAGAGGGATCCGTCCCCTCTGGGGCGTCGTGGCAGAACCCCCTCCAGCTGCGGTGTGAGGGAGCACCGCACTCCTCGTTTCTGTTCTTCATGGGCTTAAAATACTTGCAAACACAAGGCAAAAGTTCTGTTCGTACCTTATAATTTAGAAATTTATGTGCCGTTCTGCAGGGACTGCAGCGTGTCAGGGGAACCCAAAGTCCATCCCAAATTGTTCAGATTAAGGGCCACACATCCAGAAAAGACCGGAATTATTTTAAACGCCATTCTATCCATCACTGCTATTCTTTCATATAAAGAAATTAAAGTGTTTTTTTTCAAGGGCCGTGTCTGTTTTGCGCAAGTTTGAAAACAAGGCTACATGAAGCAAAGGTGTTTGCCCCATGCTGGTGGTGGAATGGGGGGCAAAAAGCACAAAAACTCACTTCTGTCTCACTAGACCAGCCAGGTGTCCTGAAAATTGGCTGTAGATGAGCTTTGGGTGCGTTTTCCCTTACTTTCATAAATCACAGGTACAGGTCACTCCTTGCACTCTGGTTGCCGTGTTCTGTGCTGGTGGTGGGGAGATGCAGGACTTGCAGGAGATAACAGGGACAGACCAGGAGAGGACACTGGGAAAAAAAACCTCGAAAAAATAAAAGAAGAGCAGAAAATCCCTCAAAACCAGATATTCATCTTTCTGCAGAGTCCTCAGTTTCCAGTCCAGAGATCTCTGCAGGCCCAGGTGTGCCCACAGTAGGGTGAACTGGGGGGTGGGTGCAGCATTGTGCTGACGTCCAAAACTGTCCTGATTTCCTGACTTTGTATCCCTGATCCTTTACCCTGCCCAGGTCATTCTCAGCTGATCGTTAGCAAACAGACTCCAAGTCCTTTTATTGCTGCTGTGACTCATAGAAAATAAGGATCAGGCACACCTTTTCCATGAAAACCCTGCTGAACTGACTGCCCGAGCGCTTCAGGACTTGGATGAGGATCGTGGGCTTAGTGACTGCAGCTTCCCAGGGCTGAGATCACGCGTGAGGAGCGTTTTGGGGCATGTGCTGGTGCCGTACGTCATCCTGGCTGCCCCTGCCTCTCCAACGATGCCAGATTTGATGTGCATCAGAGATTCCACTGCGCTGGAGAATTTCCATGGTGCATTTCCATGACTCACTATTCGTGCCAGCTGATTCATCTGTGTGACACTACTGTGTATTTTCTTGTGGTGTGGAAACATCCTCTTTTTGCCCCCTCTCTGGAACAAATCTGACAGTAGCCCTTTGCAAACCAGACAAAATGGGAAAAAGGATCCAGAAATCATGGTTTTGCACAGCGGTGTCCTTCTTCCTGCTCTTTTGCATACTGTTTTGCCAGCTGAATATAAGCTCTGGAGGATTTTTCTCTAACTCTCCTCCTTGCAAACACCCACTCGGTATTAGGCCTTACCTACACTCAACTATTTTCCAAGTTTGGAACTAGTTAGCGCTGTGCTTTTCTCTGAGCAGGGTTTGGATCTGCACAGTAATACTCGTTCCGTAACCATGGCAGCTCAGGGTGACTCACGCTGCCACAGGCCTGGGCCCAACTTAGCAGGAAGATTATTCTCCCCTCTGTCACCAGCTCAGCACACTGAGAAGCTGGAGCTTCTCCCCACGGTTGCATAATTGAGCCCTCAGGTTCTTGTTCCTTTGGGGAGATGTGCTGATGGATCTGATCTGGAGCTTGCTGTTGCCTTCAAGAGTCCCTTGGAGCACAAGGAGTTCCCACAGATCCCTAATGTATATATCTGTAAGAAGACCTATTCGTGCCATACTCAGATATCCATAATAGAGGGTAAAAACCTGTTGTTCTGCTGTGCATGAGTGAATCCTCTTGCAACAACTTGTATTTGTAGGGGATTTCTAGAGGGGGAAAAAAGGGGATTCACCAGCAATAGATTCAACACAGTGGCTTGGTAGTAAGGAAAAGCCTGTTATTCCAGCAGACTGAGTTTTGCAGGCTGATGGGTGATGTGTTTGGCTTGTGTGGGTATGGTGATTCCTAATTTCATGAGTGGCAGGGGAAGCTTGGCCGTGGCAAAGTTTCCAAATCCCTGCATTCTCACTTCAGTCAAGACCCGTCTTTTCACCTGGGGTATCTCAATTTTGATTATTCTCCGCTTATTCCTTAGGACTTCAGGACAAGGGCAGAAAATCTCAGAAAAAAAACAAGCAAAGGGGAAGAAAAAACCCACCATAATCAGCAGGAAATTCAGGAAAGAGTTTCAGTTCTCAGAGAGCATATCATCCTTTTCGTGTGTGTGTGTGTGTGTATCTTTTGAGCTTGTCTTTTTGCAACTGGAATTGTTTAAGAGATCCCTGTTATTTCCATGTATTTATCGATGTGCTTTGGCTCTTGAAGAAAGCTTTCATAGAATGGTTTGAGTTGGAAGGGACCTTAAAGCTCATCCAGTTCCACCCCATGCTACGAGCAGGGACACCTTCCACCAGACCAGGTTGCTCCAAGCCCTGTCCAACCTGGCCTTGGACACTTCCAGGGATGGGGCGGCCACAGCTTCCCTGGGCAGCCTGTGCCAGGGCCTCCCCACCCTCACAGGGAAGCATTTCTTAGCTTTGCCTCACTTGCAGTTGCCTTCTTTTGAATCTGTCACCAGATGAAAGGGTAGGGTAGAGCACGAAACTCCGTCCAACAGCAAACCTCACCTTCTGCAGCTGAGGAACACTGGATAACATCAGTTAATGCTTTGAGGGCGACATGCCAGGGAAAGCACCGATCCCACAAGGTAACTCCGACCTTATGCATGTGATTAATGTATATTAATTTCCCCAAAGGCACAATGGCAGGTGGAGAACAACATTAACCTAATCAGATTACAGAATGGAGCCACCAAACAAGGGTGACACCACTGCAGTGAGGCACCAGAAAGGCTCTCTGCCTCCTACAGGCAGGTGCTGCACAGGTGACCCTTCCAGTTTTCATCCTAAAGAGCCAGAAAAAAAGATTAAACTGCAAAATTAGTGCTCTGAGGAATGAGAGGCGAAGGAAAAGCTTGTCAAATCACAGAGCGACATGCTCTGAGGGATAAGAGTCAAAGGAAAAGCTTCTGAAAGCAGAGAAAAATGGGATTAAAAAAAAAAAAAAAGATGTAAGATCTCAGGGTAATGATAATTTTAAAAAAAAAAGTGCTTTCTTATTTAGCAGAAAGCTGACTTGACACATCTCAACCCCATGGGTAATGGCAGCTTGGTTATTCAGAGCGATCTCCCATCCTCCTCCTACATGTTCAAATATTCCTGTCAGAACTGGTCAAAATGTTTTAACTTGATTTTTTTTGTTTGTTTGGGGTTTTTTTGTTATTTCTGAGCAGAAATGCCTTTTCACGCAAAACAAACATTGTGACAGAAAGGGTAATTTTGGTCAGGATGATTTGTAATGTAAACAAGGAGTCCAGTGAGAAATATCATCATGTTTGACATCAGCTTTGTTATGACAGAAATCTGAAGTTTGTCTAACCTTATTTTCTGCAGGAAAGGAGATAGAGGGACAAAAAGAAATCAAACTGCTTTTTTTCCCTCCCCTCTCTCTGACCCAGCCCAAAATTATTTCTCTCAATTGCAAATTTTTCATCCATCTCAGCCACACCGTAATGTTTTTCTCCACCCAATTTTTTTGGGAACTGGGTCCAGTAACTTAGTTATGGACACACAAGAGCCATTCCCTGACCTCATTATCCCAAGGAAAAGGATATTATCCTCCTGCTTCTGTTGAGAGCAGCTCCATCCAGCCTCAGGCAGGATGTGTGGGGACAGCTGTCCTGCACTTCAACTTGCTGTTGCGTGCTATGAGTCCTGGCAGGGGGCTTCCTAGGAGGCACAGGGGAAAGCCTGAACATCTGGATCAGTTTTCAGGATGCGGAGGTGAAGCTGCGGGTGATCCATCAGGACCAGACGGCAGGTGGCACCCATGGATTAGCACAGGGCTCACTCCAGCCAGGCTGGGCAGTGCCTGTGGCTGGGCTTCGGCTTCACCCTCCATGACCCACAACAGCAGGGATTTGGGCTCTTTTGCTGCTGTGCAGGGACATCCCCGTGTCCTGGGGCTACTCCCCACAGGCCAGACTATTCCCATCACATTTTATTGCCCTGGGGAGTCAGCTTGGCTTTGGACAAGGGGTGCCCACGGCAACCAGGGGTGTTGTGCAAGGGCACTGCTCCCTACAGGATGGGGAAGTGAAGGGAACACCATGGCTAGCAGGGAAGGACCAGTCCCAGGGTACCTGAGTAAGGAGAGCAGGAGGCAGCCAGGGTCAGCCAAGAATCCCTGACATCCTGCATGTTCACAACAATTGGGCAGGCTGGAGGAATCAATCCATAGCTCAGGATCAATCCTGGTGAGGGCAACCAGTGACAGGACCTGAAGTTTGTCAGGGGTGGTTTAGGTTGGATATTGGGAAAAGGTTCTTCCCCCAGAGAGTAGCTGGCACTGAACAGGCTCCCCAGGGCAGGGGGCACAGCACCAAGGCTGACAGAGCTCAAGGAGCGTTTGGACAACTCTCTCAGGGACAGGGTGGGATTGTTGGGGTGTCTGTGCAGGGCAGGAGTTGGATTGGATGATCCTCATAGATCCCTTCCAACTCGGAATATTCTATGATTCCACGATTCTCTGAATCCCTTCTGGGCCCGTGGCTGCCGGTCCCCAGGGAACACCCGCGGTCAGGTGTCCCTCGGGGTCACTCGTTCCCGGGTGGGGCGGGAGCAGCTCCGTGCCCGGCCGTCGATGGCCGCTGTGCTATCATGGCTCTGCATCGACCGCCGGCTCCCGCCCTGGCCCCGCCGGGCACGGCCCAGCCAGGCAGAAACACCGATACCCATCTGCCTAAACGGCGGGCATTCACATGAAATGCAGACAATGAGCCGGCGATCAGCGTGGGGCTGAGCAGAGGGAGCGGCCCAGCCGGGAGGTCACTACTCAGCAGGCAGACAGCAGCCCTGGCAGCACAGGCTGCTCGGGGTGGTGCCGCTGGTTATCACATCTATGTGCTGCTTGTTTTCCACATCCCCCGCGGGTCATCCTTTACCAGCTAAATCAAAATTAAAGGTATTATCCAGCCTTTACAGTGTGGTAAATGGTAGAATTAGATACAATTTTCCTAGTCCTGCCTGACGCAGGTTAGATTAGACACGGGTTTTTCTAACCTTAATGGCTCTGTCTGATCAGAATTCTGTACTGCCCTGGGGCACATTTATTTTAGCCAATGATGCAATGGTTTAATAAAAGTGATTGGGTGAAACCTGAGGCTCCCTTCTCCCTCGAGAGTATGACACCCAAAATAAATACAGTCATGAGAAAGAATTGGGTTCAGCCAGGGGGGCACAAATAGACTTCAATGGCCTTGAGCAGCTTCATGTGGGACCCCCAGCCACCCTCACTCTCTGCCCATTGCTCCATGTAAGCTCAGAGCCAGGAGATGCTCTTGGTTTGAGCTGCAATGTAGATAAGTCTGTTCTGGCTTGGGCTTCCAGACCAGTCTTATTGGAGTGGGATTTAGTTCACTCGTGTAGGTGGCCCTGTCTGCTGTCTGAGCCATGAGGAGGGATATATGCTGGTGGCTGAAATGGGTTTTTTCATGTCCCCTCCTGGCAGGTAGGGTGTTCCTGGCATCCTGTGAGACCCCAAGGCATTGTCAGTGCAGTGAAAAGGGCCACTTTCCTGATGCATTTGGCTCTTGGGGAGCTGGAAGAAGAGGGATGGAGCATGAAAACCTTCCCAAAACTGAGGTGTGACACACCTGATCCAGAAACCTTCTCCCAGCTAGATGAGGACAGCCAAAATCCTAGAATCATCTAGACTAGCTACCCCCAAGAAGTGGATTCAGGGCTGGGGCTGTGCTGATCGGTGCCATTTGTTGAGGTGTCCTGTAGGAGTTGGACTCCAATGATCCTTGTGGGTCCCTTCTAACTTGGGATATTCCATGCCCTGCTAAGGCCTGGAAATGAGCTAAATTGGGAGAATTGTGCATTTTTTATGGAGATTTTAGACTCTGTGAGCATGTTGGGGATAATGTTTGACCTTCAGACTCTTTTGAAAAGATGAGGTACCGAGGAAGCTGCAGTGGAGGGGCTTGGGAACAGCTTCTGGATGCACACAGTAAAAGAAAAGCAATTTATGAGGAGAATATTTTTTTATCAACAGGAGAAAATGAACAATGGGGATAAGAGTGAGTGACCAGGCTGAGTATCTCCAGTATCTCCCCTCCAAAAGCTGGGAGGAGTGTCAATAGGGGACGTTTAATTGATGGCAAACATTATGGCTGGTGCAGAATCTGAGCTGCTCCAGCCTGAGCAGGGAAGGCTTTTATAGCAGTGAACAGATGAGCATTGTGAAAGATGACTGTGATTCTTTGGGCATTTCTAGGTTAGATTGCAGTAAAATTGCAGCAAAAAGCAATTTTGCTTTAATCAACTCTATAACAAAGCCCCAACATAGTAAAGAGCAGAAGGCATCAGAAGATAGGAAATTGTCAGCCTTGCTGGAGCTGAAAGATAAGATTGTACTCCCTACAGCTACACTAAAAGAAGATAAATTATCCATAGGGGCAATTCAGAAAGAAAATAATGTACAATTAAAGTTGTTTGAATTACAGTTTTAGGGAAGAACGAGTGGAGGAAAAAGCCAGTTTCAGTGGAAAGTCTGAAACCTCCTTCCCATGTGTTTTTAGAAAGGAGAACTAGTTTTGGAGAGGAAAAAAAAAAAAGATGATAAATTGGGCAGGGTAACCTAGAGAAGAGCAAAGGATGTGTCTGTCTGAGGGACCTTAGAGAGAGATGCTGAGGTTGGGGGGTGTTTATGCATGGGAAGAGAACTGGCTCTGAGCTTGGCAGGAGCAAGAGCCAGGTCTGGGAAAGACTGAAGAGTGGCAGGAAGGCTGGAGATCTCATCTCCGGAGGCCCCTGCCAGCAGTCCTGGCTGGTTTGCCTCTCCAAGCCTGTGGCTGGGTGGGTGGTGGAGGATGGCTGTGCTCCAGCAATCCTGGGGTGCCAGGAGCAGAGGTGGGGCTTGTGCAGCTGCCACCACGAGCATCTCTTCACCCTCCATCACCTCCCTGGAGTCTGCAGGCTCCAGCACACAGTGCTGTACCCTGAGATGCCGGTGGGCTTTGGGAATGGTTTCCAAACTTCAGATCAACCTCGGTCCCAAGGCCGTGTGGCACTCAGAAAAAGCCGATGAGGGAGGGTGCAGAGATATGTGGTTATTTCAGGCTGACATCTGCCCTTCTTTGGGCTTGCTTTGAGCAGAGTGCAAACAAACCACAGGGTAAAGGTTAAAACAAAGCTGCCAGAGGAGTGTGTTTGCATGAGCTCCTATAACAGCTCTGGAGGTCCCTATATGCTGGGAGGGGCTTCCCCTGGGCGCTCTGCAGGGCAGGCGGAACCTGTGGCCACATCCCCAGGTGGGACCATGCCACAAACCTCCCCCGAGGCCCATCAGGCTGCTGCAGAAGCGTGTGGGAGCAAACAGCTGATCTTCAGTTTGTCGTGACGACGTCTTTGCCTGCCTTCGTGAGTGGGAATCTCCTTGTGGGACTGTTCCTAAGCAGGCAGCAGGATATCTGGGAGAAAGTCGGTGTATCCTGTGCTGCAAGATCCCCTTGAAAAGCTGACGGTTCCTCTTACCGTCCCACCAGCCACCTGTTGAGGGGGCCCTGCTCCGAGCAGATGGTGTGGGGAGGACTGTGATGGGGATAATGGTGTGAACGTGGCATCTTGTGCACGATGCATTTGACACGTTGCCATGGGACAGCTGCAATTTATAAGTCGAAAGCATCGGCTGCAGACAAGCTTCGTAGTGACTTCTGCAGTTGCCATCTTCCCTTCCTTGCTGGCAGCTGCCTTGGAGGAAGAGAGGAATGAGGAGGAGGAGGAGGATGATGGTGCTGAGATGGAGGAGCCGCTTTGGGAAGGGCTTTTCTTGGAAAAAGCTCTGTTCTGTGAAGCACAGGGTGGGCTCCAAAAATATGCGAGCCTGGAAATGTGGTGCACTTGAAATCAGCTGTTCTGGGAGCAGCAGCGTGGGGGTTATTCCATCTCAAGGCTTCATTGCCATTGGATCATCCCTTTCCCACCGCTGTAATAACTCCTTCCCCTGTGTGAGCTCCTGGGAGATCTGTGGCACAGGTTATGGCTGGGATGGAGCAGCGGGTGGGCAGCCAGGACGTGTGCTGCCTGTGTGTGCTGCTCTGACTCCTGATGAATTCCTACCCAGGCTGGTAGGAGCCAAACCACCCCTTCGGCTTTCACCTTATTTCAGACTTAAGGTTTGCTAGTGCATTCCTGGGGAGAGGAGGGACAGCCACACACTTAGTTTTCCTAGAAAACTGGGCTTGAGAGGGATACTGGGAGTGTCTGACAGCAGGGACACTAATGGCATCTGCTGCCCTTGCTGTAGGGATGCTGCTGGGGCCACTGGTAGGCACCTCCCAGTCAGGAGCTGAGATCCAAAGATATAATGGAATATAATGGGATATAATGCAGCCTCACACTCCTGGCTATTTACATCATGGATGATTAAGGTTATATTTTGGGGAAGAATAGCATAAAGCTTTGCATTGAAATCAGAGTCATGGAATGGTTTGGGTTGGGAGGGACCTTAAAGCTCATCTCATTCCACCCCTGCCATCGGCACGGACACCTTCCACTATCCCAGGTTGCTCCAAGACTCATCCAACCTGGCCTTGGACACTTCCAGGGATGGGGCAGCCACAGCTTCTCCAGGCAGTCATGTTGTAAATGAAAGTGTTGAGTCAAGCAGTGCCTGGGGAGAGTCTGTGCAGCTTTGAGGCTCAAACGTGTTTGTGTGCACGTAACTGGGGAGCAGAGGTACCCTCTGCACCTCATCCCATGGGTAAGTGGGCTGAGCCCCTGATTGCCCGGGAATGGTTTGTTCCTGCCCATGAGGGCTCCTTTGAAGTTCTGCATAGCCGGGCTGTGGTGTCACTGCTTTCCCTGGGACGTGGTGATCCCGTCCTGCAGCTCCAGTTTGGCACTGCCCAGGTATTTATTCCACTTGATTTCCCTCGAGGTTGGCTGTGCCGTTGCTGCTGTGCTGCCTACATGCAGTTTACTTGTTGTTGCAATGTCGAGCTCTGAGTTTATTGAAGAAAAGACCTTAAGGAAAGGTTTCAGAGATAACCTTTCTTTTTCCCAAGCTGTGAATTGATGAAAGGCATAGTGAAAGTAATCTTGCAGAGGTGTTGCTGGGGAAAAGAAAAGCCTGGTGACTTTTCTCTGATAAGAAAATACCTTACTAATATTTACAGATATCTGGGCTGCTCTGAAGTGCATTAATTTCCTGGGAGATCAAAATGCAGCACATGCTTTGAAACTGAACCAGGAACCCCTGGCTCCTGTCTGCTTTGCTGTCAACAGGCAATTTTTCTGGTGTGGTCAGGAGACAGAGCCCTTGAGGCAAGTTGGGGACACCAGGTAAATGTCCTGGCTGGGTATGATGGCACCCAGGTAGGAGGTGGCCTCGTGGCAGTGTTTGGACAGTTGTTGTCATCAGAAATCAATGAAAGCTGTGGGGGTTGATAGGAGTATCTGTCAAGCAAGGAGGGAAGTGCATGGATGTGATCTTTGACATCTCCTGCCTCTGCCACCTGAAATTTGGGAGGAAGCTGCCAGCACTGTGGGGCCTTCACCACATGTTGGGATGGGCAGTGCAGCTTCCCACTGCTGCCCCAACTGCAGCTCAGCCTATGCTGAAGAGGACACATGGACCAGAGCTGGGGTGTCCAGTGGTCCCAGTCCCTTGAGAACAGCCTTTTGCAAGGTATCAGTGCTGGATTTGGGGCATTTCTCTGACCTCAGGTTTTCCAGGTGCAATGTTCCTGCTCCCTCCTAGGCTTGGCTGGGGGAGGATGGGGGGGGGACAGGCCCTGGCTATCCCACTGTGAGGCTTGTCCTGGACAGATGAAGGCTCTGGTAATGCTTGGAGCACAGAAGGCTGCTGCCTTTGGGGATGGCAGGGGGTTAGTTCTCACATGTCTTACATCTGGAGGGAAAATACCCCCCACTTTTTGTCTTCTTCATGCTGTTCTTCCTGATGACTTCCAGCCTTCCTTGGCCCAGAAGGCTGCTGGAGAGCAGAGGTGTTGGATGCTGATGGTAGCAAGGCTGGGTGGAAGGACTGGGCAATGCCTGGGAAGGATGTGGAAACAAAGCAGGAGGAAAGGAAAAGGCCTCATTTTCGATGTGTGGGGGCAGGGAAGTCCTCTCCAAGGGTCTGGAGCACAGCTCAGCCTACCAGCTGGCTCTTCATCCCTTCCTGCCCCAAAGGCAATACAGCTGGAACAAAGAGGAGCCTTTTCATCCTGCCGTGTCTGCTCCAAGGCAGGCTCTGGAAAAACCTCTGTGATCAGGGCAGAGTCATATCCCTGCTCCTGAGGGGCCCTGTGGCAAGTGAGAAGGCAGGGAATGACGTGGCCTTGGGTGTTGGTGGCAGATGGATATCCCTGGAGTCCAGACTGGGGCCAGCCCCCCTTAACTGTGCTCTGACTCTGCTCAGGGGACTGGGATCCACCAAGGATCTTGCCTGAGATGTGCCCAGCAGAGCAGAGGTCTGGGGAAGGGCTCCAGGGCAAGGATTGCTCCCACCAGTGCTGCAAATTTAATACCATTTTAAAAAATAAACACCTTTGGGTCTGGAGAGGCTGTGTGGGCTTGGCTGACTGCCGGGCACAGCAGGCGGGAGCCTGCCCTTGGCACGCACATGTGTTGGGAAGGCTCTCCTAAGCCTTTTTGGGAGTACAGACCCCCGTGTTGTGGGCTGACCCCGTGCTCACACTCCCTCATTACCCCTTGCAGAGCCCTCAGGCCAATTTCACACTAGTTTGGGCAAAACTAAGTCAAAGTGGTTGCAGTGTTGATTCTGTCCCCACTCCCCAGTGCATGTTCCCACCCCTTCCCTTGCTCTGGGGCTCCCCAGTGGGGATTTGGGGTGCTAATCTTGATAAACTATTAATTTTGCAAATTAAACTCAGTGGGAATAGTTGATCTGCAGTAGTGGGAGTGCAGCAGTAGCAGCCCAGACCTCTAGCACTTCTAGCTACTGGCATCCTGGGTTTTATCCAGATTTTAGGATGGATAAAAGCTTCCTGACTTTAGGGGAAATCATCTGCTGCAGCTGGTCTGAACTGAGAGACAGATGAAGCCTCTGAACCTCCATTTTGGGCATCTCCTGGTGCTGGGGACTTGCTGGGTCTGTGTTTGGGAAGCAGAGGGATGGTGCACACCTGGTTGCCACCAGTTGTAAGACCAGGGTCGGCTGGGTGTGCACTGCACCTGGGAGCCCATCCTATTTTCACCAGCTTCCTGCTGGGATGGTCCTGCATCTGGAGCCCGTCCTGGGCTCTCAGCTCATGAATGACCCTCGTGTGCTGCGAAAATGCCGAGCTGTCTCCAGAGCAGCTCTGCCACACACAGACCCAAAACATCTGGTGAGTGACTCACTGGCCCCAGCCCCGACCCCGCTTCTCAGGACAGCCACATCCCACATGTTCCAGCTCCGTTCTTCTGAGTGAGCGGGACTGAGGTTATCCAGATGCAGCCTCAGCAAAAGAGTCTTTGGTGTCCCAGGTTGGTGTTGTGGTGCTGGTTTTCTCTTGGGACTGACTCACTGCTCGGCCTCTTGGTTCAAAAAGCCTCCAAACCCCCTTCCTGCTGCTCCAGACCCTTTGTTTTTGCCACCGTGACATTCCATGCGCTCCTTTGAGGAGCCAGAGCTGTTTTCCGTCTGTCCAGGGATCCTGCAGTGGAGTAGCTGCATCCATTGAGGTGATGCAGTTACTACTGTGTGAATCCAGCCGATGTTTCCAAAGGGCTCCCAAAAGGGATGATCAGGATAGAACAAGTTGCCCAAAGTAATTGTGGCTGCCCCATCCCTGGAAGTGTCCAGGTTGGACAGGGCTTGGAGCAACCTGGGATAGTGGAAGGTGTCCCTGTCTGTGGCAGAGGGTGGAAAAAGATGAGCTTTAAGGTTCTTCCAACCCAAACCATTCTGGGATTCTGTGATCTTGGCAGGTTTGGGGGATGGAAATTGGTGCATGGCCAAGGTGGGATTTACCCTCCATCCCCCTGCCTTGTGCTGAACCCATCCTGAAGAGGATGGGTGGAAACACAGGAGAGACTCCTGGGCATCACATGTTTGATTCGCACGTCCTTAGCAGCTGGAAACCGGTGCTGTGCACCATGGGAAGGAGAAACATCCATGCAAGCCTCCCTGGGATGCCCAGAGCTCACCCACATGCTGTGGACACCTTGTTGGGGGGCTCTGGATTTGCCCCAGCACATCCATCCATCCTCTCCAGCTCTTCCTCCTCTCCTTGATCAAATTCTGGCTGAGCATGAAATTAAACTTGCAAATTGCAACCCTTTCTGTATTTTTTTGGGTCATTATTATGCACATTTCTTATGCACATACCTTGGGTACTGCAGGGTTTGAGGAAGGAAAATCAGCCAAAAATAATCATTTGGGATGGATAGCATCTACTATTTCAATTCCTCCCCGGAAGCCCTTTCATTGTTAATTATGAGCAGACTTGCAAGCAGCACATATTTTAATTTTTAGCATGTTTTGATGTTAAAAATCTGCCTTTGTTTCCAAGATCCTTGGTTTTTCCTGAGTTTCTGTTTAACACTAAGAGGGCTTCAGGTGCTCAGATGCTCACTTTGTACCTTCAAAGACCGACAGAAGCAGAGAGGCACTTGTGGCTAAGATATCAAAGCCGTGATGCTGCTTTTATCATGTGAACTGTTGGGAGATGGGACAAAGTGATGATGCTGTGATGGTGTGAAGCCCTGCCCTGGGCAGTGTGTCTTTTTTGGGGGAGTCTTTGTGAGATTCTTGGATTCTGCTGAATTTTTGGGGGGCTGAGCTTTAATGCTGGAGATGCCCATGGAGCAATTGCACCTGGGAGAGGGAATTGTCTTGTGCAGAAGGTCCCTGCAACCCAGCCCTGTCTCCCTGCTGCAGCACTAGGGGAGGATGGCTCAACCTTCTCCATCAGCCTCCAAAAAAGGACAGGGACAATATGCCAGCAGGGATTCCAACTGTATCCCAGGCTGCATCCCCCCAGTGTGGGCAGTGAGGGGGGAATTATGCCCCGCTCAGTGAGACCTGCAGAGCTGCCTCCTGCTCTGGTGTCCAACAGCAGAAGGATGTGGAGCTGCTGGAGTGAGACCAGAGGATGCCATGGACCTGCTCCAAGGGCTGGAGCCCCTGTGCTCTAAAGCCAGGCTGGGAGAGCTGGGGGGGTTCAGCTGGAGAAGAGAAGCTTCAGGAGACCTGAGAGCCCCTTCCAGTGCCTAAAGGAGCTCCAGGAGAGCTGGAGAGGGACTTGGGACAAGGGATGGAGGGACAGGTCAAGGGGAAATGGCTTCCCACTCCCACAGGGCAGGGTTAGATGGGACAATGGGAAGGAATTGTTGGCTATGAGGGTGGTGAGGCCATGGCACAGGTTGCCCAGAGAAGCTGTGGCTGCCCCTGGATCCCTGGAAATGTCCAAGGCCAGGTCGAACGGGACCTGGAGCAACCTGGTCTGGTGGTAGGTGTCCCTGCTCATAGCAGGGGGTGAAATGGGATGATCTTTAAGGTCCCTTCCCACCCAATCCATTCCATGATTCTATGATGTGGCTCCTCAGCCGGAGCCGGCACAGGCTGGGATCATGGAGCTGCTCTGCACACCCAGCACTGCCCATTGCAGGCTGGGCATGGAAAGAGAAATCCTCCTGATTTGCAGGGCACATCTGAGAATCGAGAGCAGGGCTCCCCATTTAGTCACAGCTTTCTGAAGCACACTGGCCTCATCCTTTCCCATTCTTGCTGCTCTCCCCTGTTGGTGCCTGGGTCAAGCCGTGCAGCCTTTTACCAGCTCCAGCACTGCAAAATCCTTCCTAGCCTGCAAGGGGGTGAAAGAAATGAAATGGTTTTAAATATAGCATGTCTTGGGTTATTTTTACTCGCCTTTTAATTTTAAGCTCTCCAGGTTTGGTTGTTCCAGCTTTCCTCTGTAATCAAAAGGGTGAGGAGCTTCCTTTGCTCTGGAGCAATGAAAGACCCAAACCTCCCACACAGGCACCAGGCCCTGGAGTGCAGACTGCAGCTGATGGAGCCCCGGGAATCTACTGGATCCTTGGAGAAACACTAAGAGCTGCTGGCGTGGAGGGGCCCCTTGAGAAAATCACGTTAAAACCCAGAAACTGCATCCTTTGGGGAAACATCTGGTGTGTGTGTGCTGCTGAAAAATCACCCGGTTTCCTCCCAGTGCCCTGCTCTTCCTCCTCCTCTTCTTCCTCCCCTGCCGTGCTCTCTTCCTAGTCTCCGTGCAGATGCATCCCTCCATGTGTGTCAGGAGCAGTGCTGGGTGGCTTTAGGCTGTATGAAAGGAGACATTGTGTGTGTGGGAGCGTGGGAGGAGGCTCAGCACTGCAGCCCTGCTCCGGCCAGAAGTGACCCGCTGGGTTGTGGGAGCGATGATGGGGACCCTCAGAGCCCAGCTGGGCTGTAGCCCCCAAAAACCAAACCCCAAAAGGTGGTGAGAGAGGTTTCCCAAGAAAACCGTGCTCCCTTTGGGTGGTTGATGCAGGAGGGAGGCTGCCCCAATGTTTGTGTGACTGAAATCTTGCTCTTCTAGACCAGGGACTCTCATGGGTGTCTTTTTCCAGTGCCACAGTTCCCAAATATTTGGGGGTTTCCCCCTCTAGCCCCAGACAGTACTTTCTGCTCAGCACAGCGTGGGGTTGCTGATACCTCTGGGCAGCTGGTGTGGGTAAATCATTAGCCAGGTTTTTTTCTGGGAAGCAGCCTGGCCTCTGCAGGGCAAACTCAAGCTGCCTTTTGTTCTCCCCAGAGGAGATGGCTCAGCCTTCCTGCGTCGCCATGTCCTGGCTCCATGCACACCCCATCCCGAATTTGAGGTCTCCAAACCCCTCAGTTCATGTATCCCAGTCCCCTGGGTCTGCATGTCCCAGCTTTGAGGATTGGCTCCATGTACTTTGTTCTCCCAGCCCTGTGCACCCCCACATTCCCTGTTTCTGTGTACCCCAATCCTCTGCATTGGTGTGTCCTGGACCCCCAACTCTGTGTATCCCAACGTTCCCATTTTCCTGTGCTCTGGTCCCCTGGCTCCATGCACCCCCGTGCCCTGGATTATGTGTACCCGAGTTCCAGGCACCCCAACGCCCAGGCCATGTGTATCCCAATCCCCTGGCTCTGCTTCCCCAGCTCTGTACACCCCAATACCCAGGCCCAGCATGTACCCCAGCCCCTTGGCTGAATGCACCCCAATGCCCTGTCTCAGCATACCCCAAATCACCTGGCTCGGTACACCCCAACCCTTCCAGCTCTGCACCCCAATCCCCTGGCTGAACGTCTCCCAACCCTCCCGGCTCTGCATTCCAATTCCCCAGCCCTGTGCACCCCGATCCCCCTGGCTTGGTGCCCCAACCCTCCCATTTTAGTGCACCCCAATCCCCCAGCACCAGACACGCTAATCCATAAACCCGGGCTCTGTGCACCCCATTCCTCTAGTCTGGTGTTCCCCAATTCTCCCAGCTCCGTGCACCCCAAACCCCAGGCCCCACCCCCCCCCAACCCCCCGGGGGGTGGGACCCCCCCCCCC
>JAWWES010000018.1:18682441-18701195 GCA_035583135.1 Lophotriccus pileatus
CCTGGCCCCACGCACCCCAACCCCCCGGTTCGGTGCTCCCCACACCCCCATGCCTGTGCACCCCGCTCCCCAGCCCCGCTCTCCGCCGTGTCCCGCTCCAGGCTCCTCCCGCGCCGTTCCCGGCAGGAAGCGGCCGCAGCCAATCGGGCCGGGGCCGCCGCCCGGACCCCGCGCCGCCGCCGCCGCTGCCCGGTAAGTGCGGGGGGGCCCGCCCGGCCCGGGGGCGGCGCTGGGGCCACGCCGGGGCCGGGGGGCTCGGGGGGTGCCGGGGGTCCGGCCGGGAGCGGGGCAGCCCCGCGGGAGGAGCCGCCGCCGCCCCCGCCGCCCCTCCCGCGGGCCGAGACGCGGGACCCGGGCGGTGTTCCGGGAGGGCGGAATGAATGGGGCTCCCCCCGAGCCCAGCCCCGCCGGGGGCACACGGCGCAGCCGGGGCTGGGGGGCTCGGGGAGCCCCGGCGGAAGTTGTGGGGGTGTCGGGGTCCCCCCGTCTCGGTGCGGGGCAGCCCCGGGGGCAGGCGGTGGCTTCCCATGGCGGGTATGGATTCAGGGAAGGCGGCATCCCGGCATGCTTAGAAATCCGATTTAAACCGCCCTATTTAATGTATTGGGCTAAACACACCCCACGCGTGGGACAAAACCCCGAGAAGAAGCGGTTGTTCCCCTTTTCCCTGGGCTGAGACAAGAGATATTCCCCCCCCTTCCTGTCACCAAGTATCGCCCCGAATTTACATCCTTTTCTTCTACCAAGTATCACCCCAAATCCTTGTCCCTTCGTTCTGCCAAGTATTGCACCCCAAATCTTCATCCCTTCCTGCCAAGTATTGCAACCCAAATCTTTGTTCCTTTCTCCTGTCAAATATTGCACCCCAAATCCTCATCCCTTCCTGCCGCCAAATACCACCCTGAATCCTCATCCCTTCCTCCTTCTGTCACCCCAAATCCTCATCCCTTCTTGCCACCAAGTATCACCCTGACCCCTCATCCCTTTTTCTTGCCAAGTATCGCACCCTGAATCCTTGTCGCTCCCTAACGCCAAACATCACGCCCCAAATCCACACCTGGAATTTGAGGGTTGCACCCCATCCTTCCACCCCCGCGTTGCCCCCCAGCCCCAGAGTCCCAAGTGAGAAGCTGCTGCTATGCACCCATAAGTTGAGCAGCAACTAAAAACAGTCTAGAGCAGAGCTGGGCTCTCGGCTGGCACAAACCCCAGGCAGGAGAGGAGTAAAGCGGGGGGCTCATCCCAGGCACCCGTGAAAATTGGGATTGAGCTGGACCGGGAGGTGAGGACGTATCCCTGGATCTGTAGATGTCTTCTTTGCATCTCAGGGTGATAATTTGGTAGCTGATAATGTGGGTATTATCAAAAAGCTGTGTGATGGTAAATAAAAAATAGAGAAGGGATGACATATGATTCCTGGGGGGATTTAGTTATTGCTTGGATTTCTGGAGGGTTCAGCCATCCTGGTTTGCCTTCACAAGGGCATTTCTCTTCCAAGGAATGTGTTTGTGGAGTTCCTTACATCCCAGTCTGTAACAGAAGCTCAGGTCTATGGCAGAGCCCATCCTTTGTCCTGGGATGACACCACAGGAATGGGGAAACTGAGTCATGGAAAGGCCAGACTCCCAGCTGCAGAGGGAGGACTGGGGACATGGGTGTCCCCTTCCCGTGACACCTCTGAGCTGGTCTGGCAGGACTCGTAGGTCACGAAACCCGTAAAATATAATTTATTTTAGCATCACCAGGAAAAGGGAAGAACTCCAAGGGAGATGAGTCATGGTTTCCCTCGTCTGGTCAGCTGAGTGATGCCCCATCACCCTCTCCTGCCACGGCTCCCTCTCTTCCTGGCTGCCTGGGATTGAGCACAAGGCTGGCTCTGGGCTTGTCCCCTTGGGAAAAGGCAAGAGTCAGGTTTAAGAAAAAAAGCTGGATGATTTGTTTTCCTCAAAGAAGCCTCGTGTGTGGGACGGAAGGAGAGGGGATGCTCCCTCAGAGATTTTGGGACAAAACTGTGCCTTTGGCTTTCCCATTCCCTGTGCCTCAGTTTCGCCCCCTGCCTCAGTTTCCCCCACGGGAGCTGAGCTGACCAAAGCTTCGGGGCTGCCTTTTCCCTGAGGAAGGGGGATTAAGGAATAAGGTGCCGATGGCCCCCATTGTTCCCGCTGCCCCCCAGGAACCGATTTATTTCAGACTTGGCTATGTCGGTGCGAAAGGCTCTGGGTGGGGCAGTGAGGCTCTGGGATGTGCTGGGACAGGACGGGACGCGGCAGCGGTGCCGCTGGCTGCGATATCTGGGGCTCATTCCTGCTGCGAGGGAGGAACGCGGGTCACGAGCTCTTGGCAGGGCCGGGAGGGATGCTCGGGAATGCAGCCACGGTGGCCAGCGGTGCCGGGTAGCCTGCCCTCACCTCTCCCCACATTCAGCTCTGACACACTCTGGCTTTATTCCTCATTTTCTGGGACAACCTCATGCCGGAGATTTTCCTGCGATGAACAGGGATGAACCTCCCAGCCCTCCAGCTGCTGGCACAGCCAGGAATCTGCAAACCTCTGCTGTTTAGCTTCTCGGTTTAGTTTTCAGCAATTTTGGACACTGGGAGCGAGTTGCCTCCTCTTGGAGGACAGGGATGTAACAGCCCAACGCTGCTGCGGGGAAAAGCTCGAAAAGAGAGAAACAAAGGGGAGGAGAAGCAGGGAGGAAGGGAAGAGGCTCACGTGGCTTCCCCAGGGCACCGGCCAACGCCTCCAGCACAAGAGCTGCCTCTGGCTCCATCAGCTCCCCGATGCTGGGAGTGCAGCAATCCCTCGGCTGGTGCCAGGCTGGAGGTTATCCCCCTCCCACGTTTTGTGACAGGGTGGGTACTCCGTGGGGACAGCTGGTGTGGGATCCCCAGCCTGATGCTAGTCTCCTCCCTTCTCTTGCTCTTTGTCCCTGGTTCCCAGCACCATCTCAGTGTTTCCTTCTGTTTTTCTTCAGCTCAGGGCTCTTGTTCCAGGAGAGAAGGCTCCCTGTGAGAACTCCTGGGGCTGTGCTCGCTCCTGCTTTCTTATCCAGACTTTGCTTGTGCCAAGGATGCTCTTCCTGCTGCTTGTCCTGGGAGTGCTGGCAGGTGAGTAGGGCTGGGGGGGTTCAGCGTCACCACCCCAAAGGAGATGTCCTGAGTGCTGTGTTTATCCCAGCAAAGCTGCCTTTGCCCTGTGGTTCCTGGTGGCGGCTCCCACATGGAGTTTTTCCTGTTTTGTGGTCTTCTGGCTGCCCAGGGCATCACCCTGGCCATGGATTGTGGTGGCCCTTTGTAGCAGGGGACACCTCCTTCCATGTGCTACAGCTGAATGGCAAAGCCAGGGGAGGTTCCGACTTACCTGGGAGAGACGTTGGGATTGAATCCTCTTGGATTCCACAGCCAGCAGCAATTCTGGCCCGATTGGTTTCTAAAACCCACAGGTATTTATTATTAGCCAGAGGGAGACATGATACTCTGGAGTCTCCCTGGAGCCAGGCAGGCTGCCCGATGCTCTTGTCCTGCCTGTCTGTCCGTCTGCAGCCCCTGGCAGGGCTCCTCCTGCCCGGCTCCTTCCTGCAGCTCCTCATCCTCCCCACTCAGTCTCTTGCCTCAAATCTGTCTCATTGCTGCCATTGTCCTGTGGGAGGTATTTGCTGTGGGAAGGGCTTTGCCGTGTTCTGCAGTGGTGCTGAGCTTGAAATATAAAGTAAATCCATAGTCTGAGGTGAGATTTCCCCCCTTTTCCTCCCCATTTTGGGGTTGTGGGGAATTAGTGCCCTTGATCTGCTTTGGGGGATATTGGTGCCAACAGGCACCTCAGGAGCAGCTTCAGGTCTGGCAGCCCTGGCACAGCTGGTATTGCTCCATGGTAGGGCTGGCATTGTGCCATGGGACTGGGACACAGCTGGCATCCTGCTGGAGCACTGGGATGAGGTTGGCACCATGCCATGGCACACTGGTTGGCATCTTGCCATGGCACTGGGATGAGGTTGGCACTGTGCCATGGCACACTGGTTGGCATCGTGCTGGAGCACTGGTGCCATCTAGTGTCTGCCAGTCTGGCCAGAGCTGGCTCATCCTGGAGACACGGGACTTTGTCCCCTCTACTGTCACCCCCTGACCTCCCCTCCCCATGGGGACAGTCCAGGCTCTGTGTCCCAAGGGGTGCAGGTTTGTGTGTCTGTGGCTGTGTCTGGCAGCTGAAGGCACTGGTGCCCCTGGTGTGGTGCTGGATGTGGGGTTGTTTCCCTTCTGGCAGGGTGGGCTTGGCTGGTGACAGTCCTGAGATGCCACCTGCCCACGGGTCCCTCCCATGGGCATCCCTCCATTTGCTTAGATGTTATCCAGGTGGAAGATTAAGGAGGTGCTGCTGCAGGTCCCACCACCCCGTGCTTTTGCCCTTGTCACCCTCCTGTAGATGCCATGGAGATCCAGGTCCCAGATGAGCCCGTGGTGGCCCTTTTTGGCCAAGACGCCACCCTGCGATGCTCCTTCTCCCCCGAGGCCAACTTCAGCCTGGACGACCTGAGCCTCATCTGGCAGCTGACAGACACCAAGCGCTTGGTCCACAGGTTCTCCGGTGGCCGGGACCAGCTGGAAGACCAGGGCAGGGTGTACACCAACCGCACGTCCCTCTTCTATGACCAGCTGCCCCAGGGCAACGTGTCCCTGCTGCTGCGGCGCGTGGAGATCACGGACGAGGGCAGCTTCACCTGCTTCGTGCGCGTCCGGGACTACAACAGCGCCGCGGTGACGCTGCAGGTGGCAGGTGAGGCAGGCAGAGCTGGGGTGTCCCCGTGTGTCTCCCCAGCGGGAAGGGGTCTGCATCATGCTTTGCTGAAGCCCCTCTTTCCACCCTTGCTATGGTTTCTCTGTGAATTCAGGTCTCTGTTAAGAGACCAGCTGCATCTCCCCAGAATATTGCTGTGCGGGTTACAGTCCCTTCTCTGCCATCCTGGAGAAGCTTCCAGTTAAGAGAACACTTGGAAGGACAGCCATAAATGACCCAAAGTTGGGGAGCCTTCAGCTGATTGATCTTATCAACTGGAAGAATCTGTCCTGGGGCTTGCCCAACCTCACTGAGTTGTCCCCAGTCCTGATCCTTTGGTTGTCTCCATTATGTCATGCTGGTTGTCCTTTCCTTTGCAGCTCCCTATTCCAAGCCCAGTGTGAACCTGGAGCCCAGCAAGGACTTGAAGCCAGGTGACCTGGCAGTTGTGACATGCCACGCCTCCCACGGCTACCCCGAGGCCAGCGTGCTCTGGCAGGACAGCCGGGGCAGCAACATCACGGAGAACATCACCACGTCCCAGGTGGCCAACGAGGAAGGTCTCTTTGACGTGCGCAGCGTCCTCCAGGTGCTGGTGGAGCCCAGCATCACCTACTCCTGCCTGGTGCAGAACCTGGTGCTGCAGCAGCACGGCCATGCGTCCGTCACCATCACAGGTGAGCCACCAAACCTGGGGGAACGAAGGGCTAGGCTCTGTCTGGAGAAAGTGACCATGATGGCACCGGGGTCTGGGATCCCTGCTGTGGCCCAAAGCCTCACTGGGTGTTGCTACCCTGTGTCTCTGCTCTACCAACCCCCCCCATGGACTTACAAGTGCAACTCGAGGCTGTGCTGTCTCCCGTGACCCCCCACCAGCGTCCCAGTAAGAACCAGTGTCCTTAGTCCTTAGTCTCCAGCTTTGCTCCTTGCCCTGTGCCAGTCCAAACCAGCAGCACAGGGTATGGCAGGTGTCTTCTCCTTAGCCCATTGCCCTGGGGTGCTCTAAATTTGGTGATCTCCATCCCAGCTGCAGCAATCCTACTTCAGGAATGCAGGCTGGAGGAATCCATCAAGCATGTTCAGCCTTGCCGCTTCGCTCTGAGCTCTTCCTGCTGCCCTCCCAAAGCTCCTTAAAACCTCCTGCTCTCCCTAGTAGCATTAATTAGTGCTTAATTGCTCTAGGTACAGCATTTTCTGGTTAGGAAGGTGGATCCCTGGTGGAGCATAAACTTTCTAGCTGGATGCACCAAACTCTTGAAGGAAAACCTGTGTGGATGCTACTGGTTGGGGACAGGGGGGTGGCTTTTGGATGGGCTCCTGAGCATTCAAAAAAAAGGTCAACCTTGGGGTGACATCTGTGATGGGTCAGGGCTTGGGGCAAGTCTGTATTTAAAGAAGGAGCAGTAATATGGGGAAGATTTGGATTCCCAGCACTCTAGGAGGTATCCCCTGAGCCCTGGTGGTCTCTGCTAGGCTATTCCGGTTCCTGAAGGGGCCCACAAAAATACGGAGAGGGACTTCGGACAAGGAGTGACAGGACAAGGGGCAGTGTATTGAGACTGCCAAAGAGCAGAGTTAAATGGGATATTGGGAAGGAATTCTTCCCTGTGAGGGTGGTGAAGCCCTGGCCCAGGTGAGCCAGAGAAGCTGTGGCTGCCCCATCCCTGAAAGTGGTGAAGGCCATGTTGGATGGGGCTTGGAGCAACTAGACACGTCTAGTGGAAGGTGTCCCTGCCTGTGGCAGGGGGTGGAATGAGGTGAGCTTTAATGTCCCTCCCAGGCCATTTTATGATTCCAAACCCCAGGGAAGGTATTCCCATCCTTCATGCCCCTGTGGCGTGAGATGACAGGGAACAGATACAGCATCATCTGATGCTTCTCTTGAGCTTCTTAGCAAGGGAAGGGTCAGCCTGCAGTTGAATTTATTAGTGCAGTTATATAAAGGTTAATAAAGTATTCTAGGGAGTGACTCAACCTGCTGCTTCCCTGCTGGATCCAGCCCTGCTGGGGGAGGCCATAACTCTGTGCACCAATGGTTGGACTTCCAAAGCCACCCTTGTGCCACCAGCTCCCTCCCTGGGGACGTGCTCCCGGCACCGTGGGGTCCTGGGTGTGGCACACACCTTCCCTGGCTGGGCAGTGATGCTCACCCAGGTGTTGTCTGTCCCCTCCCCTGCAAGGCCAGCACCTCGCCTTCCCTGCCGCCGCGCTCTGGGTCACAGTGGGGCTGGCCATCTGCGTCCTGGGGCTGCTCGTCGTCCTGGCCTACGTGTGCCACAAGAAAATCCGGGAGAGCTGCGAGGAAGAGGAGGAAAACGCAGGTAATGGGTCAGCTACTTCCCCCAGAAAGGGGGAATGGTTTGCCCAGGGTGGTGGAGTGGGAGGAGCTGGGACAAGGGTTAACCAGCACAGGTTTGCCTTGGTGGTGGCATCTTTTAAAGGTTGAAGGGATACTGGGAGGGTCTGGGCCACAGAGCCCGTGCTGGGTGCAGATAGGTCTTTCAAGCATACACCTGGTTTTCCTCCCACCCAGCCTGTCTTCCCCCTTTTCCTGCTCTGAGCATCCTCCATGTGTCTGGTACCCACAGTCAGGAGCATCTCCTCTGAAGAGGTGCCTCCAGCACTTAGCACCATAGAAATAACTTCAGAGAGATGCTCTGTGATCTTGTTTTCCTGCATCCTCCTCCTGTTTGGGTCGGTTTTTTTATTTATGGAGAAGTGTTTGAACGAAAAGGGGGGGTTTGTTGCTTTAAAAAGCTGCCGTGCTCCAAAAATGGCCAAGGAATCAGCTTTGCTGGCATTCCCGGTTGTTTTCTCTTGCTGTCTCCCAAGGCATTCGCTCTGCCAGAGCCTTTCCCTGACGACATCGCTCTGCGGGGCCAGGACCTGCAGTCTCCCTCCCCGGGGGCTCCTGCTTCACTCTTCTCCCTGCCAGGAAGCAATGCCACCATGATACCAGGCTGTCTGTGTTCCCAGCAGTGGGGACAGAGAGGGTTTTTTCTCTAGAAAAACATCTGCAGAAATTATATATCTATTTTTTTAATACATGTATATGTAATATTTTTCCCTCTGTACAGAGTATTTTCTCCTCAGCCAGGGGATTTTCAGGGCCATGACGCTCAGCCGTGGCCCGGGGCCAGCTGACCTCAGTCCTTTATAGCCTCAAGACACAGCTCCCAGCCCATGGTGTTTTCCACAGATGGCTGCACACCCTCAGCAATAACCTTTTGCCATGGCTCATGCTCAGGCAGAAGCCAGGCAGGGACCCTCCTGCCTCCCATGGCTGCCAGGCTCGTGGGAACAGCGATTTTTGTCAGGCTTTCCTTCTGGGGAACAGCAGCGTGGCAGGACTTGCCTGCGGGGTGTAAAACCTCCTGGGCTCCAAGGGTGGCAGCCTGATGGGTGCTGTAGGAGGGGGATGCTCATCCCTCGGTGCTGGGGTATCCCGGAGGCGCCGGGGGATCCGTGGTGTCCTGCTAAGCCCCTCGCCGAGCGTCGCTCCAGATGGCAGCCGTGCTATAAATAGGGCTGCGACGGCTGCGCTATGTCGCCTGGAGCTGTGCCTTTTCCTGCTTCGTTTGTAGGGAATGTGCCACGCTGGCACAGCGTGTGCTGGGGGAATACCCCCATGGGGGGCTGGTGTGGGTGGATGCCACTCACCTCCCTGAGCACCCCCAGCAGCTCAGCAGCACCTGATCCTGAGCAAACCCCAGGATATGCAGCAACTGCGGGTTGCTCCGAGCAGCCAGTGATCCAAGGGGCATCCCCAAAATCCAGGGAGGTGGGGTTCAGGGTGAGCGCCGGCACGTTTCCCACACTCTGTCTTGCTCTTTTGCAGGGACGGAGGAGCAGGATGAGGAGGGGGAGGAACCCAAGACAGGTGGGTGCATGGTCCTATATAATAAACCTGAGGGTTACATAGGGAGTGCATTTTACTGCCCCTCCATCGGTCCTCAGCACCCCCCACGCTCCCCCTTTCTCCAGCACATCCCTCACCTGGCAGGTCCCTGATAAGCCAGTCTATCCCATGATAAAAAAGCATCAAACAGTTTAATTATATGCCCAGTGATTGCCTTTATCTGCTGGCACAGGAGCAATCCCACTTGGGTTGCTGTCTCCTCTGCTGGGGAGATTTAGGGACCAGGGGTTGGTTTGCAAGGGAAATTGGTGTCATTATTGGGGTGGGTTCCCTGAAGTGGGGTTTTTAGCTGTTTCCTCTGGGGAAGTGTTTCCTTGCAGGGGGGATGGGGCTGACCATGTGCTGCTTTGCTTTTCACAGCTCTGCAGCTACTGAAAAGCACGGAGAACAAAGAGGGTGAGTGGATTTGGCAGGACCATGAGCTGGCCCCTGGTGAAGATTTCACCCTAAGCATCATCTCCACATGATGCTCAGATCTGTGTGGAAAGCATCTATTGGATTTTGTTGTGTTTGGTTTTTTTTTTCCTCTGTATTTTCAATTTTCGTCTTTTTCCACCCCAGTTCTCCATCAGATTTTCCCAGATCAGGGATTTCCCAGTACCCATTCCCACCTCAGTTTGGGTTGCGCTGGCTCTGGCTGCCACTCATGTCTCCCAGCAGTGATGGAGCGAGGCAGCCAACTGCTTTCACAAAACATTCCACAGATGTTTTTTCTCTTACCCTTCCTTTCCTTGGGCACCTTGGGATCAAGAAAACCCTCCTGGCCACCAACTCTGGACACTGTGAGGAATTTGGGTTTTTTTTGAGTGTTGCCATCAGTTTGCTGAGAGGAGAGGAAGTGCTGGGGTGGGTCCTGCCCTTGCAGAGAGCTCCATCCCTCCCCAGAATTCCCCAGCAGCAGCAGAATTGCCCAGCAGCAGCCTGGTGCTGAATTTCAGGTGGAAATTCAGGGAAATTGGTGTCTCAGCTCTGACTTTCTCCATCTTCTCCCAGCCTTTTGGCCCAATGCAGCCCATCACCCCTCCCAGCCCAGCATTGGGCTCCAGCGCTCTCTGTGCCTGGTCAGTCCAGCTCCTCCCCAACTCATTCCCATCCCAAGATCTCAATCTTTTAATTTATTTCCTTTCTTCTATTAAATCAGAGGCTTGGCCTCTGCTGCTGGTGAATCACTGCTAATTTAACCCCTCCTTCCTCTGTTATTTGACCATGCTCTGTTTCCTGGCCCCTTGGCTTTTCATTCCCAGTGTGTCCTGTTTGCTTAACCCCATGTGCCAGACATCTCCCACTGGCTCCTCGACCACTTTTGTAGCAGAAACGAAGCTTGGATAATAACACCTCCCAGGATTTGCTGGCTGCAGGGGCATTTCTAGCCAGGAGGATGAGTGAAGGGATAAAAACACATCTAAATGTGCCTGGTAGTATTTGCCTGAGGCTGACATCACCCTTGGGAGCAGGGTTCCCAGTTTTCCTGGGCAAGAAGAGCCCAGAGCTGCTGCAACCAAGTGAACTTATTAAGTTAGACCTGTGAGTTGTTATTCTTTTTCAATATGTTTGTCAGTTATTTATATAGCCTCTTTTTTTTTTCTCCTTCACAGATAACGAGCAAGAAATTGATTGACAGGAGCTGGGGCACCCCCAGGCAGTGCCCTGAGTCCTGGACCAGCTGAGATGTCCCCAGTGGGGACAAGACCCGGGTCCCCTGGGAGGACACAGACCTGCTGCCACCCCCCATCCTGGGTCCCATCACCTTCCTCCCTCCCTGGCCATGTCTTTGGGGTGCCCTGGGACTGCAGAGAGGCTGCATCCTTTCATCCCTGGGAAGCTCCAAAGGCTGGTGTGTCCCTCCCAGGGATAGTGTGTGTGGGATGGAAGATCTTCCCTGTCCATCCCCACGTGGGGCTGAGAACAACCGGCATCACCCCTTCCCCTGGGCACCCTCTGTGCCTCGTCCCTCGTGGCCACAGCTGAGCCAGCTGCCTTCCAGGTGCCTTCCAGGGCACACTGCACTGCCCTTCCCAAGCCCAGAGGCCTCAAGAGTAGTGATGGGCTCAGCAAGGTTCCTGGGAGTGACTGCTGGAGCCCTGGAGGCTCCAGGAAGATGGGTGGGACCCAAGGATCCCCCGGCGTGATCCTCTCGGCCCCCATGGAGACACCACTCCAAGGACGTGTGGGGATGATTATTTTTTCACTTTGCAACACTGTGGTTCCCACTGAACTTCTATTTTTGCCTTAAATGCAAAATCCCAGTGGGGTGGTTATCTCCTGCTTAAGACTTGGGTTTTTTGGGAAGGGCAGGCCTTGGGGGGCACCTGCTGGCCAGGTGAGACCCCCCTGTCCTCCAGGTGGTGACAGAGCTGATGCTTTGGGGGCTGAAGCACTTCTTAGGGCAAGCCTGGCCAGTGCATGGGGTTGAGCACTCATTTTTCCCATGGGATCATGGGGTTTTGCCCTTGTGCATGTCCTGGGGGTCCTCCTGTTGCTGCTGGGGGCGTGGGGGCACCCAAACTGCCGGGGTGAACGTGGTGGTGCTTTCCTGGTCCTGCTCCGGGGGTGGAGAAGTCCCCGATGGCTCTTCTGCTGGTTTTAGTCATTATTTAAAATCCAGAATCTGAAGGGATTATTGTGCCTTGACAAATAAATTTGAGGTTGTTTTGGCCAATGCTTTCTGGGCTCGGTGTGGTCTCTGGGATGCAGCTTTGGACATAAGTAGTCTGAAGATTGGAATTTCCATGAGCAAAAGCTTCATGTTCCCCTTTCAACCCCACCTGAGCTGCTTTCATCCATCTTCCAGTGCTGGGAGCAAAGAAGCAATGTCTGCCCTCATCCCTCTGCTTTGTTCTCATCCCTCAAGCAGTGGAATAAAGGGGAAAATCCTGAAGAGATGCTGTCATCTGTCTGAGAGGGCTCCAGAATTCAGGCTGGTTAATCCCAGTGCTGGGATGCGAGTGGGTTCTGACAGGGTCTGGTGAGGAAGGAACCTCCCTAAATCACCTGTGAGTGACTATTTTTAGTTGTCCTCCCCTGTCATGAAGCCAAGCTCTGCATTCCAATAGGAAAATATTCCCAAAGGCGAAACAGGAACGTGTGCTGGTCTCAGCCTCTGATTAGGGAGGGGATGGATGGTGATTTCATTGAGGGGTTTGATCTATGGCCTGAATTAAGTGCCGGCACAAGTTTTAACGAGGTGCCAGGAGGTGCCATTAATATTATTTAGTGCCCAGCACTGGGCTGGGGGAATGAAGCCATGAACCACCTCTTGGGTAACTCATCCTTGGCGGGCAGTGGGATGAGTTGTCCCCACGTCTGGGACGTGGTTGAAGGTCCTGAGATGGTGCCACAGCATCCCTGGGGATGTCTGCTCCAGCTGGGAGCTTCCTGGGGCTTTTATTTGGGCTGATTTGAGTTTTTGGTTTTTTTTTTTTGCAAAATGCAAGCTGGGCTATGCAGGGAAAGGAGCTCTTGAAGCTGGTGAGGGAGAAACTTGTAATTAGCTGTGGAAGCCCAGGGAAAATATTCCTTAGGTGGCTCCAGGGTGATGAGTCCTGAAGTGTGAGCTGCTGTTCCCAGGAGGATGTGCTGTGCTTTGGCCTGGGATAAAGCACCCCAGGAGGAGCTTAGTTGTCTCTGTTGTCCCCAGCTGCCATCCTGGTTTTGGGGCTGTCCAAGTGATGGGTTTTTTGGGGAGGAAACCATCCATCCTCTTCTTAATCCTATGTGATGAGATCCAGGCAGGGATCAGGCTGGTCGGCAGTGGGTGCTTTTTCTATTCCTAAAAGCCCCAAAATCCTTCTCCGCCTGCTCCTGGCTAATGGTGAACCTGGCAGCTGGGAAAGTGGGATTTAAGAGGGATGCGGCATGTGAAGGACCTGGCAGTAAGAGCTGGCAGCTCACTCGTGTTTGCTTCATCCTTCCTGGGAGCAGGTGAGGCTGTGGGTGCATCCAAACCCCCTGGATGGGTGAAGAAAAACCCCAAAATCCCATTTGGCAGCTGATTTTGGGAAGCACCAGGGTGAATCTCTCCCGGCGCCGGTCGATCACGGCTCCATTTGCCCCATCAATATTAAATAAAGGTTTCCTGCTTTCTCTATTGACCTAATTCTGGAGAGAGGCTGGAATAGGGATGCTGAGCCTTGTTGCTGCCTCCCTCTGAGGATTGTGTGGGCTGGAGGATGGGATGGGGTGGGATGGGATGGGATGGGATGGGATGGGAAGGGATGGATAATGCCCCTGCTGTCCCCTTGGATGAGGATGCAGAGCCATGTCCCTGCAGGCAGGGACTCTCTGGATACCCCACCCTGGAGTGGGATGAATGATCTCCCTGCCTGTCCCCTTGGATGGGAACATGGATAGGGCCACATTCTTGCAGGTAGGGATGCTCTGGATACCCTGTGCAGTGGGATGGATGGGATGGATACTGCCCCTCCCATCCCTGTTATCCCCTTGGATGGGGATGTGGAGGGGGTCATGTCCCTCCAGGCTGCAGGGGTGCTCTGGATCCCTGTGCAGTGGGTTGGACCTCAAAGCTGCCTGGCACCCCTGGGTGACTCACACTGCCCTGCACTGACTGTGAGTCAGTTTTGTTTTCCAGAAGTGAAGGATCTGCAAGAAGCACCATTTTCTTCACAGTCTTGTTCCCACGGGATGATGAGCAGGATCCATCTCCTGCACTGCCCCCAAATACCCGATTTTTGGCCTCAGAATTGCCAGGCCAGACTTGAATTCAGCTGGAGAGCTCAGGGCAACCTGGCTGAGCTGCTTTCTGATTTGAAGGCCACTGCAAACAGAAGTTTCCCAGAGAAAGCAGAGCCCAGAAACAGCCCCAGGACTGGATCTTCCTACTGCTCTGCTGCTGAAGGCAAGGAGCAAAGCCGAAGGCAGTGGGAATTTAACAATCCACTTTCTGCGTCTGCTCGTAGCTTTTCCTGGGAGGCAACAACCCCAAAAGAGTGAAATCAGTTTGAAAATCCAGCATTTGTTATGATCAGACAGTTTCTATTGTATTTCCCTTTTGTTTCCTTCGAAATGCAACAGTTGGGATGGGGAAACCACCCAGCTCTGCGCCAGCTGTGCTCGGGGAATTTGCTTTCCGTGGACAAGTTGGAGCCAACACAAAGCCCTGGCACGCTCGAAAGCTCATTTTTTGTCAAAAATAAAAGGTCTTGAAAAACTCTCACTGGTGCCATGGATGCTGGTCCCACACCCTTTCTATGGGGGACGAGGAGAGCCATGGTATTCCCGAGGGAGTTGGGACATTCAGAGCCGGTTTCTCCCCCCGCCAGAGCCCATTTTTTGGAGCTGGATCCCAAGCAGGTTATTCCCTGCAGCACAACACATCTGATCTCGCTAAGTCAGAGTTAACGGAGGGGTTGAGAGACGTTTTAATTACAGCTTTGGCTTTCCCGCGTGATTTATCCCGGGTAACGCAACCTCTTTATCCATCAGCGCTTACAAGGGATCTGAGGCAGAAAGGAAGCACGGAGGGTGTTTATGGCAGTGACTCAGGAGTTGTTTAAGAGAGATTGGAAATGAGACAAGGATGTTGCTTAAAAATTCTCCTACCTGGCATGAAGGACTTGTCTCCAGCCAGGAAAGTTAATGAGCGATACCATTTCCAAACTCCAGCTCCTCTCTTTTGTCAAGCGGGGTTCATTTCTCTTTGGGATGTGCTGGTGGGAACAAGGGAATTGGATTGACATTCCTGTGTCATGTTGTGATCAGGTGGCATTGCAGTGTCCTTTTAACATGGCAAACGCCCCAGCAATGCTTTTCCAAGCAGGATTCGTGCTGGCACTGCAGGAAGAGAGGCAAAGAGAGGCTGATGCTGTTTAATGAGCCTTAGAGAAGCGTGTGATGTCTTAGGTGAGGAGATGTTGCTTAAACAGTGCCTGAAAAGTATTAAATCCCCCTATTAATACAGTATTTAACACTCCAGTGGAAAAGCATCCTGGTAAATAAACAGAGGAGACAGAGGGAAACTGCTGACAGGGCAGTTGTTTTCTGTGCTCGATGGAGAAATGGTTTCTCTCATCCCAGGTGGGAAAGTTGTTTGTGGTTGGAAGGGACATTCAAGCCCATCCAGTCCCACCCCTTGCCATGGGCAGGGACACCTTCCACTATCCCAGGTTGCTCAAACCCTGTCCAACATGGCCTTGGACGCTTCCAGGGATAGGGCAGCCACAGCTTCTCTGGGCAACCTGTGCCAGGGCCTCCCCACCCTCACAGCCAAGAATTTTTTCCCCAGTCTGGATCTAACCCTGCCCTCTGGCAGTGGGAGACCATTCCCCTTTGTCCAAAGTCCCTCTCCAGGGACTGACAAGGGAATGTCCTTCATTCCCAGGGGAAGCCTGCAGTGGGAGGACTTTGCAGCTGGGAAGGACTGTTCCTCCAGAGCTATTAAATCCCGATTACAGTGATGGATGCGGCATCGCTGCGGCGCGCTGGGAGGTGGTGGATGGGGGGGTTTGTGCTGCCTATCGATCTCTTTTGCACCTGAACGAGAACAAAAGCCATTTCTCACCCAATAGCTCCAGGATATTAAAGCCAGTGAACCTCCCGTCCCTTTTTCATCCCAGATGCCTGAATTTATTTCCCACTGTACCACTCCTGGTGCAGACCCTTGGCAGGACCTATGGCAGGGTGTGAGAAACCCACCTTTAGTGGAGAAACCTCGGGCTGTGTCAGTGTGAGACACAGGCCTGGGGCTGTGCGGGGCTCCTGGGGTGTGTGGGTGAGCTGCATTGCTCCCTTAGGGACAGGAGCAAAGGTGTGTGGCATGCAGGGACCCATCCATGTAGCCCTGGTTGTCCACAGAGGTTGGTTTGGAGGAGGTTCAAATCCTGGACCTTCAGTGCCGTGTCCTGCTGTCAGGATGGGTAATGGGGCAGCAGGAATGTCACCTCCCATCCTTCTGGATACCCTCGGCTGCTGTGGACACATGAACATCACCTCCCATCCTCCCGGATCCCTTCAGCTCCAGGAACTCCCCTGAGCAAGCCCAGCTTGCCTGGTAAAACACTCCAACCCAGCAGAGGGATGAGCTGGGTTTGGAGATGACCCACTCTTGCTGAATTAATAAAGAGGCCTTGAGCCGCCTGAGAGGTTTTTCTTGTCCTATCATTTATTCATCATTCATAAAAATATGAGGGGCAAGGCCGGGACACGGAGATCGTGCCAGAAGAGGCTGACGTGTGTGTGTGTGGCATTATTCATGCTGCAGGGACACGACAGCCAGTGCCCGATGCATGAGCCCTCAAGGGGATCCCACCAGGAATTTGGGTGCACCCCTATATCTGGGTGGGAGTTTTGCTCATCTGTCTCATTGCTGTGATGTCCCCTGCAAGTGAACAGGGCAGGTTCCCCACATCCCAAACCCACCCCAAATCCTAGGGGGAAGGTGCTGCAGCCAAAAAACCCTGTGTTTCCCCAGGCACTCATGTAAAGCACCATGAGAAGCACACCAGGAACATAGATGTTAAAGCTAAAATATCCCTCCCAGCTCAATCATCCATGCTGTTGAGGAGTGGGTGTGCCCAGGGCATCCCCCCTGTGGCAAGGGGACCCCCCTCCCTGGGCTCTGCCCCCACAGCAAACAGCTCCAACTGACCCCGACCCTCCACCCAGCTCGGAGGTGTAGAGCCATTAGTCATCCTACTGTACACACGAGCAGCTGTGCCAATTAGCATAATTAACACACGAGGGCCAATTAATCTCTTGATTATGCCTGCCATTCACTTATCAGCTGCTATTATGGGAAGATCGCCTTTTGTACCTCTGCTTTCTATGCAAATGAGCCGGTTATGATGCCTTCATTACTCCAAACACAATTACCCGGCGCAGATTCCCGTGAAATCGGGCACGGACAGATTGCAGATGCCATGGGCCACAGCCCAGGTGGGTTTTGCTGTTTTCCTCTCCATTTCTGAACGTGCCACCTCCAGTGGTGCTTCACCATGTGGATTCTGGGGAATTGCTGACACTGATCACGTGGGAGAGACTAGGGGAGAAATGTTTGTGGGGCCCTTGCTGGGCCTTGGCCATGCTGGCCAAAATTGGCTCCATCTCACAGAGTGAGAAGGACACAGAGGTGCAAGGGACTTGTGGCCAGTTCGCCACTGAGCTGGCAGTGGCTGATGCCACCCCAAACAGGCAAGACATGGGACAAACTGCTCAGGGGCATTTCCCAAATGCAGGTCAAGGAAAATCATCCTCTGTGCCCTGAGAGGGAGGGATGGTCCCAGCTGGATCCCATTGTCCTGCTCCTTGCTGGGTGGGGTCCCGCTGGCAGCCCCCAGGTGTGCCCTGGCTGGGCTGGGCTGGGCTGCTGGGGGTGCTGGTATAAAGGGCTCCTGGGCAGCACCTCCTCCATGAGCTGGTTTTTCTGGAATCAGGATGGGGCCTGGAGGCAGTCTGGGTGTTGCTCTGTTCTGCTGGGTGCTGGCTGAAGCAGCATGCTACAGCCCCTGGGGGTTCCCTCAGAGGGTTTCAGGGGTCCTGAGGGTCCGGGGGGACTCTTCCTGGAGCCGGCCCCGTGTGCCTTCCTTCTCCCAGCCCTGGGCGTGGGTGGATGTATCCCAGCTCCAGGCTATGGCCCCGCTGCACCCCGTGGCTGTGCAGTGCCAGGAGGCACAGGTGGTAGTCACGGTGAACAGGGACCTCTTTGGCACCGGGCGCCTGGTCAGGGCTGCGGATCTGAGCCTGGGATTAGCCTCCTGCCTGCCCCTGTCCCAGAATCCTGCTGAGAGCACCGTGACTTTTGTGGCTGGGCTGCATGAGTGTGGCAGCACTCTGCAGGTGAGAGGAGGTGCTGAGTAGGGATGGACCTTCTCTGGGTCCATCTGACCAGCACTGGGTAGGTAAATGCTGCAGAGAGTAGTGTGCTGCCTGATTCACCCCCAAGAAGCTCTTGGTCCTAGAAATGACCTGCTAAAGGGTTTGGGGTGAGGAGAGGCTGATTTGGTTGCAGCAGCTTACCAGTCAGGGGTGGTGTGGCCACAGCAAAGGTAGTTTTTGAAGTATGGGTGTCATCCTCAAGCCTACATCCAACAGAAAGCAAGACTTGTAGTGGTTTGTGACCTGGATTCAGCTGGATGCATGGACATATGGGAGAATGGGTCCTGATGTGGGTGCTTGGAGTTCTGAAGTCCTCGAGGCTCCCTGACCTCCTTCAAGGCTGGTCCCTTGTTAGGATGCCAATATGAAGCTTCATGGTGTCCTATAGGCGCTGAATTTGGGGATGTGGAAGACAGCCTGTGCCTTTACAGCCATGGCCTGTGTGTCCTGGCAGTCAGTGCTGGGTCTGTGGTGGTGCTGAGCTTATGGAAAATAGTTTGTTTTCCTGTCTTATCATGTCTCCCAAATCTTCCTTCCAGATGACCCCAGACTCCTTGATCTACAAAACAAGCTTGTCTTACAAACCTACTCCTTCTGGCAACCTGGTCATTGTAAGGACCAACCCAGTGGTGGTTCCTATTGAGTGTCACTATCCCAGGTGAGGGTGTGGGCTGTGCCTCTGCTCCCATGGACCTTAGGTGATGGTAGTATAGCTGTTAATGCAGATCTCCCCTGTTTAGGAAGAGCAATGTGAGCAGCAATGCTGTCCGGCCCACGTGGGCTCCCTTCCACTCCACGTTGTCGGCTGAGGAGCGGCTGATGTTCTCCCTGCGCCTCATGGATGGTGGGTGCAGACCTGGCAGCCCCATTTCCTCGTCCTCTCTGCTCTTGCTCACGTGCTGAGAGCCCAGACAGAGCTATAACCTGGGCTGAAGTCAGGCCCACCCTGCTGCACAGCTGAGAGGTCCCTGTGCAAGGCAGGGCAATGTGCTGCTCTCCCCAGTGACATGTGCCCTTGGATCTCCCTTCCAGATGACTGGAGCGTGGAGAGGCTCTCCAACAGCTTCCAGCTGGGGGAAAGCCTGCACCTCCAGGCTGACGTGGCTTCTGAGGGCCATGTCCCTCTGAGGCTCTTTGTGGATGACTGTGTTGCCATGCTGAGCCCTGACAGGAATTCCTCCCCCCGATACACCTTCATTGACCTCAGCGGGTAAGGGGGCCGTGCTGTGGGTG
>JAWWES010000018.1:18704512-18723844 GCA_035583135.1 Lophotriccus pileatus
GAATATATGAACATTCACTCCTAAAAATAAATTAATCCTATTTAAATATAAGAGATTGAGGTCTAGTGTAGGGGGTGCTTTGCAGGGATTGCTTTTCCCCCCTCCAATTTAAAAATAAACAGGGCAGAGGGAAAGGTCTGATACCTCCACTAACTCTGAGTCTCTGCTTTGTTCTATGGGAAACAAAAAGATGAAAAAGCAAGGCAAACTGAGCATGAAAGAACTTTGCAATGCAAACTAAACCAGAGGACAAATTTCCCTTTCCTGTATATGCCAGAACACCTATTCTGAGAAATTGAAATTAGGATATGAACTCCAAACAACCACAGACTGCAACAATATACAATCAACTCTGAGCACGGTATTAAAGCAGTACAAATTAAGAGATGCCAGTTTTCTGCACACACAGCTGCCCTAAGTTACAATAAAATAGAAAGCTGAAAGACTTTACCATTCACCGGCGCTTGCACTGAGAGCTGTGTCTTTAGGAAGAAAGTCAGCACAGTAACCACTGTGACTGCACTGAAGCTCTTGGCTGACATCTCAAGGAAAGACTTATAATATTCCAGCAGTTCACAGGTTGCTCTGCACTCTGAAGAAATTCCCCTGTGGACATGTGGCAAGTAGCAGAACGCACACATACAGAGCTTCTGCTAATGAGTTATTGCCCTCCTCTCCCCTTTTCTCTCTCCTTGCTTTTAGGACTGCTTTTTATAAAGCTCCCGAGACTCAACCCAAAACAAATGATGTAATCAGACCTGCCTCTAGGTCCCAACACCCTCAGAAAACCGATCATATCCTTCATTACCTCAGTTTTAGTGAGGGGCTCACAGGGCAGACTCCAGCACTTAGAGAGGGAATTTAAACATGGGACTTGAGAAGCGATTTAACAGAGACACCAATGCTTTAAAAAGCTGTTCTCTTACGGGCCATGCCACAGCAGAGCCTTTCTAGCCTATTGCAGAGTGTCTCCCTCAGCTCCCAGTTTTGGATCAGTCTTTATGCTACATAAAGGCCCACTGTGAGGACTGGAGGGAGAGGAGGAGAAGGGAGGCTCTGTGTGGGACCGGTAATAACTCAAAGGGACCACGGACACTTCCCACGAGAACTATCCAAGAATGTGTATATATTAAACCCCCTGAAATTAGGACTCAATATTTTTCTTTACAAAAAGGTGGGTTCCCTTTTCTCTTTTTCTTTTCTTTTTGTTATCTATGGATGTAGAAGTCTTTAGCAGTCCAAAGAAAAACAACAGTTTGCTAATGGAATAGACAGCAGTTACTCTGTGTTAAAAATAATGTCTTTCCAAAGCAGTTGTTCTGAGATGTCTTTAAATCATCTCTATCTGATAAAAGAAAGGGATAATAAAAATGAAGTCCAGTAACTTACAGTTAAAGTAAAATTTCCTGATGATATATAAAAAAAGTGAATTTCCATGATTGCTCCTCAGTCTATTTAAACTCATTTCATATGCTGTGTAAAACCAAGTGAATAAATAATTCCAGGTGAGGGAAGGATTTTTTTCTAAGCTGAAAGCTCTTGGAACCAGGAGAACACACGAAGCAGGGAGGAGTGCAAATTCATGCAGAAAGAGCCACAGAACCTGATGTTATGTTCAGGACATGGAGAGGGGTAAGGAGGAGCACAAGGTGAAAGTTAATGTCCTCTTCTGAAAGTGACTGAGGAATAAACTATTACACTGAGTGCACCATGGGTGCTGAGGAGCAGCAGGTAGCATTGAAGAGACTTGGTTTTAGCAGAGTACATTATTATTTATAACTATTAACTGCTTACTACACCTCAGTAAATGCTTTGTAGTGTATTAATATTGATTGGTCAAACTTGATTTCAGCACTTTTACTTACCAACTACTTGCTCAGTGTTATTAGACTTGCTTATTTTTTCCTGCCATCATTTATGAGGTTAATAGAGGGAAAGGGGAGCTGACTGGGCTCACTTCTGCCTGGATCCCAGCTAAACACGATCCTGGTCCATGGCTGCAGTTCATCCCTAGCCCTATCCTCCCATCCAGGGGAGGGAGGCTGCAGGGAGCAGCAGCAAATCATTAATGTCTTGTAGCCTTTCAGAAAGCAGCTGTGTTTGAGTTTACTTCCTCTCTGGCATTTTGTAAACCTAGATTGTAATTCTGCTTGTTTGGGTTCAGCCAGATGTAATTAAAAGGCAGAGGGTGTGAAAATTATTTTAACCAGACTTTTCAAGTGCCATTGTCCAAAAAAGAGCGTCATTGTCTACTGCGTTTGTGCAGAAAGGCCTGCTGAGTGTGTTGAACCCTGTGGGCTCTCAGCACACAGTTGTTGCCACCTGCAGGACCTTCCCTAATGGAAGTTTGGAAGTACAATTTTGTGTGTTTCTGTAGAATACCTGATTTTTGTCATCAGCCTTCACAGAACTGGCAACTTGTCCGCCAAGCTGCTGGGGCTGGTGTCAACAGCTGAAAATTGCCTCCTCTACAAAGAGGCCGTGCTGTGCAGGAGGGTATGGACTGAGCTGTCTGCCAAACTGTGTCTTCTTATCTCCTTCCTTCATCTCTTCTGCCAATGCTCTTGAAAAGTTCCCCATGATGAAGTATGCTCTGACTCTTAGAATCTCCCTTGGATTTTTTTTGTATTTTCACCATCTACACATCTCCCTCCCCAGTTTCTCCTATAGCAGAAGCCATAATTTGGCTTCACACCTGTGGGAGGAATTCCAGGCAGTGCTTGTGCTTTCAAGGCTAGCTGTATAGGAAGCTCTTTGCTTCCAAAATACAAGCCCTAAAAAAGAAAATAAAAAGCTCCCTGACACAGTTGTCTGCCTGTGTTCTGCACAAACTTCTTAGGGCATGCTATTTTATTCTAGGTTTAAGAAATTTGAGGTTACTAGCAGTTGATTTTCATCTCAGCACCAGGCCAAGGCAGGGACAGAGCAGGGTTTTTATAGACTGGGGGGGCTCACGAGAAATAGCAGGTTTGGATCCCCGGTGTGAAAGGCCAGGTTGAATTCTGTGGTGTGGGCTTATAATCTTTAACTCACACTGTCTCCTGCTGCCAAGGCAGTAGTAATGCACAGGCTAATGTGACAGGGGAAAGTGTAGAGGACAAGTCTAAGGCAAATGGAGGAGGTGAGGCATTCCCTTCAGAGAGCACATCTGGAGTTCTCACTTGCAGATTTGTGCTAATTTGCCTGATCATCCTCAATCCCTCTTCCTGGTGTGTTTCACTTCAAAGATGAGGCTGTAATAAAACAGAAAATAAGGTTCTGATGTGAGCAGAGTCAAAGGTCAGAGGAGATGCTGATTCTGCATTTCTTTCAAAACATTTTAGCAAACGTAAGGATAAGTGGCCATAACAAACAGAGTGTGGAGCCCCTTGCATACTGTAAACAGAAAGCAAAGGTCAGCTGGATCCAAAGGCAGCAATTGTTTCCCTGCAATCACTGAAATCAATCTGGGTCACAGGGCCTTCTAGTGGGGCCTCATCCACAGCCTGTTTTGTGGGGCTGGGGGTGCTGGGACCCAGTGAGAGTGGCTGCAGCCACAACACCCATCACCCAAACCCATGGGACCTGCTGCCTGTAAGCACAGGGTGTAACCCCAGAGCTGCCTGAGGAAGGGCACAGCACTGGCAGGCAGATGGAGTGGAGTTGTCTCAGGAACCCTCACAGTGCTTGGGGAGCCTGAGGTGTCAGGCACTTTGCAACAGTGACACAAGACAGAAGCCTTTAAATTGAGCCCTGCTTTCACATTTGAACAGTGCTGGAATATAAACCTTGATGTCTGTGTTTGAAGTGTTAGTGCACACTGCCAGTGAGTCCACTCTCTTGGAGTCTCTAGTTGTGCAGATAAAACATTGTTCAGAGTGTTGGTATTTGTTGTCTTTTTTTTGGCACTGACTCCTCCAGAAAAGACACTATTGTTGAAGTGGCCAGTTCCAGATTGTGGGATTTTATGAGTGGCATTTGTATCGCAGGCAAGTTCCTTGTTTCCTTGACATGATCTTCCTGCAGGCCTTTCCCTCAAAATTACTGTGCAATGCAGGATATTGTTCAGTGTCCTGGCTTATATCATATCTACCCTACTGAAACATCTCATACTTACAGTGAGTTTTTTGACAAGCAGATGAAGCTGAGAATAAATAATCCTTCTAGGTATTCCCTGCCTGCCTTTCCCAGCCAAACCTTAGCACTGGGAATGCCTTCCTGCAACCCTGTGCACAGGTAAGGTGAAAACTACAGGGCCCTCCTGCACCAGTTGGCTCCAGTTGCAGGGCTGGTCACAAGAGCTTCCCACAGGTGACCCGAGAGTGGCAGAAGCCATTTGTGATAGCCAAGTTCTTTTTTATGAACACACAGAGAGCTGCCAAACCACTTGTTACATTTTAATGAGCAGATCAGATGTACAAAATAACGTGCTGAGGGTCAGTAAGGAGTGAGGAACAGCAGAACTGGGAGATGTAAAAAGAGATGGAAATGCTGGACTGTCACATGTGGCTGCCCCGGTTCTGCCTTCCTTCCTAGAGTGAGGGCCTGCACCTCATTTACCTTTGGCTCTCTAAGAGAGCTGGAGGCATTTGTGGTCTGTTAAATTCAGGGGACACTCACCCAAATCATGGATCTACATGTCTCACTTCAGGAGCTGAATTCTGGTCTTGGTAGGTGAAGACCAACCAGGCAGGCAGGAGCTGGAGACACAGGAGCAGCCAGGGGAGACTTCTCTAGAAAACCCACAGCTTCTCTGACAAGATGATAGAGCTGTTTTCTGCCTTCTAAGCTTGAGCACCATAGTTTCTGCTGTTGCACTTTTGTGGCTTGAATCCTGTGGTTTGCATGGCACAGACCTGTGCATGTCTGTCTGCAGTGCAATGCCACACTTGGGTAAAGATGAAGCCCAGAAGCAGTCCTGTGGGGACGAAAAGGAATTTTAGTGGGAGTCTCAGAAATTCATTCTGAGCCTTGCAACTCTTTTTTAGAGCCTTGCTTTCCAATGACAAACCATTAGCCTGCAGGAACAGCAATGTTCTGCACTGTTCCAAAACTTGGGTCTTGCTGACATCAGGTGATTGATCATCTTCAAAAGGCACTGGGAAAGTAGGAACTAAGGGTGTGTGCTGGTTTGGACTGGGATAGAGCTCATTTTCTTCACAGTAGCTATTCCAGGGCTGTGTTTGGATTTGTGCTGGTAACACAAGGATGTTTCAGGTGCTGCCAAGCAGGGATGAGGGGACATGCAGCGTGCTGGTGTTTGTCTTCCCGAATAACTCTGACATGTGATGCAGCCCTGCTTTCCTGGGAATGGCTCGTAGTGAATGAATTCCTTGTTTTGCTTTCATGCAAGTGCAGCTTTTGCACAACTTATTAAACTCTCTTGATCTCAATCCTTGAGATTTTTCACTTTTTTTCCTGATTCTCTCCCCCATCCCAGCTGGGAGGTGGGAGATGTGTGTGAGCAAGTGGCTGTGCCATACTTAGTTGCTGGCTGGGATTAAACCACAACAGAATAGCTGTAAGTATTTAGTATTTATTAGTATTTAGTGCTCTTGGCTGTAGAACTGGGACTTGCCCCTTAGGAGTCACTAGGTGAGGACAAAGAGATCCCAGAAAACATGTCTATGAGACAGAGCCCTTAAAAAACCAACTTGTTAAAAGTATTTTTGGTGTCTCATAATAAGAATATATAGCAGATATGTAATAAAATGACTAGGAGGAGATGGACATATCCGTTTAATTTTTTTGAAGGGACACATCAAGATATAAAATCATTTTTTCTGCTGTGTTCTCATTTTGCTCTTGCCTCACTTTCATTACATCTGCAAGTTCTCAAGGTGAGAACTGCTTTTCAAAAAATCCTTCATATTGGGATGATTTTGGGCTGTTCAGAGTATGACTTCAGAAGGATTAATTTCTCTTGAATTTCTGGACTGAACGTAACCTATTACTGTAAAGCAGCTTTACTTCAGGTCCCAGCTGTTGGGAAAACCCAACTTGTGTTTAAACTCTAGACTAAACTGTGCTGCTTAGAATAGGCTAAGCAGCAGCCATAAAAGCAGCAGACAGAATGGTGTATTTACAGTGGCTGTAACTATAACCAGTCAGAAATATTTCTAATCTTGGCATGCATGTGAGTCAAAAGTCCAAATATACTACCAGTTCATTCCAGTTTCTGAGAAAAAGGTCTGTCAAGTATCTCCCGGGTTGCATGTGGGGAATACGTGTAATGAGTAACAACTGATTATATACAAATATAACACTAACTTTTTTGGGGCTAATAGATAATGCTGATAGATAATTTGACGTGACAGAGGTGGACATGCTGCTCTGAGCTGCAGGTGCAGGGACTGCAGGTCATGGTTGCTGTGTGCTGGGCAAGGGCAAGGCTTGTTCCATTTCACTTTTAGGACACGGGGATCACCCCAGTGCAGGGGGGTTCCACTCAGGGCAGGGGGCTGTGCTGTTCACAGTGGTGACTGTATGAATGGTGTGAAAGAAGAGCTGATATCCAAAACAGGCTCCACCAAATTTCCTTGTCACCTCCCAGGAGTTGACCCCAGCCTCCACATGAGAAGCACCAGTGGAACCCTCTGTTAGGAAAACCTTTTCTGTGGTCTCTGCTGTGACTAACAGGGTTTCTATGTGCCCATTTAAAAACATGCTGAGGATTTGCTCATGTGGGGGGATGAGAAAGGATCCCTACAAGGTGGCAGCGGACCAGAACAAATTTCCAGCAGAAGTTTCCAGAAACCTAAACTGTGAATTCATGGTGTGCTCAGGTGGGCTTTATATAACAACTAAATAATAGGTATACACTTGTGAGTCACTATATTTGTCCTGTTTGCACACCCTGGAAAGCCCAGAAGTGTGGTTAAAAAAAGGCTCAAGCAAACAAGTCATGAAACAGAGTACAGCAAAGTGGTGCTTTCTGCTAAAGATGGAACACAGCTTTGTCCTCATCACTTTGCACCC
Source organism: Lophotriccus pileatus (assembly GCA_035583135.1). Classification (NCBI taxonomy): domain Eukaryota; kingdom Metazoa; phylum Chordata; class Aves; order Passeriformes; family Tyrannidae; genus Lophotriccus; species Lophotriccus pileatus. The sequence continues at coordinate 18,711,470 of JAWWES010000018.1, forward strand.
CTGGATCCTGCCAGAAATGCTCCTCAGAATAACAGGATGGGTTTTGCTGCTGTCCCCTGCTGTCTGCTTCATTCACCTCACATGGTCCTGGAGTTGGCTCAAGAGCTTAAATGGGAGACACTGAGGGAGTAGCCAGACGTATCTTGCTTTAGGGAGGACAGAAGCTTTCACATCCACCACCACTTCTCCTTGTCTGGGTTCTAGGCCAGCAGGCAGGAAGGGAGGGATCTGAACAGGGTGCCAGGAGTCCCCTTGCTGGATATCAGTTTCTGAATGGCTTCCTTCTGCTTTATTTCTGTCTCTACACCTCTGTAAGTACCTGTAGATGGTGCACACTTTCCACATTGCAGCAGCCAGGCCCACAAAGCAGCACCAACTGGGGAAGTTTGGAAAAACGGCCTCACTGCTCAGTTCCCTCCTTCCAGCTGTGCCCTTTGCTCTGAGCACAGAGGTTCCTTGCAGGTGATGCTGCTACAGAGAATGCAAAGGGCCCTTGTCACCACTCCACTGGCTTCCTCAACACAGGATGGATGGCTAGAGTCCAGCCAGAAGTCCTTCCACTTCTCTTGGAGTGTCTGCATGGCTGAGGGAGGTTATGTGCTCATGAACTTCTATGCAACCATAGTTCTCCTTCTATTACAAAAGAAAACCAAATAACAAAGCCAAGTCTGCTTGTGACTGGGGGGAACAAATTAAAAAAAAAAAAAAAAAAAAAAAAAAAGGAAAGAAAAACAAACCCAAAAATTCACTTTACAGCTTTTTCCAAAATATCTTTAAACTGTCTAGAGTGACTCACTGACTCTGCTGCACATCAAAAGATCTAAAGGTACATTTTAAAATAAAACTAGAGAGATGAATATTAACTCTGCTCCAGCCTCAGCTCCAAATGTATTTCTGGCTTAGTGTTCTGGGTTGAGACTGTTCTAAATCAACAGGAGAACCTATGCTTAGGCAACTCCAGGAGGATTAAAATAGCCATCTCCTTATGTTGACTGCGTGCAGAAACTGCAGGGGAGCTGTGCTCCAAGCACTATTTTATTATCTTTGGAGACATAAAAAGCTTGCTTGGTTTGTCTGGCTGGTAAACACTTTGCCAGTAATATGTTGGCTTTCAAAGCCAATGTGAAAGGAGTCAGTGTTGTAGTTTTCCAGAAATGTAAATCCCTTAGTAGTGACTGCAAAAGCCAAGGAGCTGTGGGGATGTGGGGGAGGAAAAAGGGGCCCAGTTCTTTGCATGAAGGTGTGAAAAACTTTTAAATTAAATATACCCTGCTTATATTTTAATAATATGTCCCAAAATATTTCAAAATATTAACTGTCATCCAGGAATGCAGGGAGTCCATGTGTGCTGGCCCACACTCCCTTTGGGAAGGCAGTGCATCAGCACTGCAGCTGCTGCTTTGAAACCTCCCCACAAGGGGATTTTCCAGGCAGCCCCTGGAACATGGAGCTGTTGGAGTTCTCCCACCAGTTTGTTTATTGTGTCCAGAGCTGCACACAGTGATAACCACATTATCACAGCAAATAGGGTCACAGGAGTCCAGGATAACCCAGCACAGGGGACTGGGAGCATTCCTGAATAGTCTCTCTTATTGCAGAACTGGAAGCTGCTGCAAACCCTCTGCTTACTGAGGTGAATGGGAATGACTTCTTCATCAGCAGGCAGTGCACCAGGAGTTTTTCCACATTAGCTGCACAAATCTGTCCAAGTGTTGGTCAGTCAGATGGGTTTTTAATTTCACTTTTCATTTCAGCCCTTAGCGATGCATCTTCACAACCCCTGATGACTTGTAGTCAGCTGAGTAAATGTAACCCCAAACTGCTAAAATTCTGAAATGTTTGTAGGTCTCTCTGAGAACAGAACAGTTTGCAAACAATATAAAGTAGCATGTGCCAACAAGAGATACAGTAAGTCCACAGTGCACATACTTGCAGGAAGGAGTGAAGCCTGCAGGTAGTCCCAAGTCTGAAGTTCCTTGTACAGAAATACCTAATGCTAATGGTCTTACAGCACCTTCAACAGTATCTGCTCCTTTTCCCACAGGACAAGGTGATGTCCCAGTTGTCTCCCCGAGCCAGCTGGCAGCAGGAGTGCCTGGGCAGCCTGGGCAGCCAGTGTGGCTGTGGCTCTGCTTGGTGTTCAGGCAGAGGGAGGGAGCTATGGCAGGATGGGTATGGCAGAGTGTGCAGTCACACTGACCAGCAGCCCAGTCACTGAAGTTGCTGTTTTCAGCTTCTTTCCTTTCCTTCATGCTGGAGTGACTCCAGCCCAGCCCTTTATCCTAGGAATGGCAGAATGCAGCATTGTCTGTGTGGATGAGAAGCTGCAATGAGATGTCAGACTTGTTAACCTTTGTTTCCTTTGAGAAAGGTTGCTTCTCATAAGCTTTGCCTTCGTGCAGAAATACTGACAGCAATGGTGTAAAGCTCACCCTGAACCTGTGAGCAAGATTCCTGATCCCATGCCATGCTTACAAATACCTAAGTGCTCTGGCTAGTTAGATCAGCCTTTTGATCTCATACAGCTGTTACATTTACATATCAAAAGAAAATTAGTCTACGTTTGGCAAGCAGGTCTTGATTAACCTGCACTTCAAAACTTTGGCCTTTATGTATCTGAAAGATGTTGGACCTTCCATTTTCCCTTGGCCTTGTGTGAAGTGGCATTAAATGAGACAAAGAAGAACTGTGTGTCCTGAATTAAAAGCTCTTTTTTAAAACTACACTACACACCACACAAGTTTAATAATTTCTTGGTCTTGGGTATTCAGTCATGTTTACAAGAGTAAAATTTTATTATGCTCTAAACGGAGACCTGACAGTCTCTACCTACTTTATATATCATGGTTAGGGAGACAGACACAAAAGAGCAAGGAAATCTCACAATGCTTAGGCTTTTTAGGACGTTATGGAACATTCAGAGTGAACTTCTACTGAAATAACAAGAATTTAATGGAAGGACCACTGTGGTGAGATCTCTGCACCATTTCCCCCGATGTGAAAATTTAGCCTATTTGGCATCACTTGTGCGTTTGAACCACAGGAAGGGGTTCAAATTAAATATGGAATATTGACAGGGACCTGTGAATCACTGAAGACACCAAAATGTAGTTATGCAGCTGCTGCTTCCCTATCTATAGGTGACTAGTGAGGGGGCAAGGAGGGACCACAGAATGCAGCAGGTCTTACCAAGCTTACTTATTTTCTGACTGGAACATCTATTCTGGTCCCTGCTGTTAAAGCACACTTTTAACAAAAGGGAATCATAGTAATGGAAGGTTTTACTGCAGCTGTGTGTCATTGTAGGTTCTTTCAGAGCATCCAGAAATGCCTGTTCAGTGGTGCACTGACACGGTGAGATGGGGGTGGGTGCATTGTGTGAGTGTGGATGAGTTACTGAGCACTTCCTGAGGGGGGAAAATAAATCACTTTCCATGGTGCACCATAAATTGCTGGCCACACAGGCATTACAGGAATCAACCTGGGTAAATTCTAGAGTAGCAGGTAGAGAAGTAGATCTATTTTGAAATTTGGTTATATTGAGTCTAACTGTACAAGGCTCTGAGGGAAAGAAATAATAGGCATTGCAAATTTTAAATTCTACAGAAGGTTTTCAGGTAGTTTTCTTAAATATGAATTGTATATTTCTGTGTACCAACTTCCTGATCCTCCCCATCTATAAAATGTCACGTTTCTAAATAATTGAAAAGATATTTTAGTGATGATCTTTACCGTGAATCAAGACAAGATCCCAGAAAACTCAGCTACATCTCCATTCCTCAAAACTCAGGGCAATCTATGTCAGCGGTTCATAGAAGCTCTTTAATTTCAGCTCTGAGTAGCTACTGGTGCCTTCCCCTTTTGCCAAAATGAGTAAATCATTTTGGTGTTCGGTGTTTGACAAGATAGCTTTGAAAGGTTTAGTTCTGCTCACAGGGTGTCCCAGCAGCTTCTTATTACAGAACAAGCTGAATATCTCCCTCTCACTGTGTTTTGCCATCTCAAGTTTCAAGTTCCAGCCAGAGCAGAAAAATTTCAGAGGGCCTGGTTCAGTCCTTGAATTCCCAGATGTTCAGTGAAGGGAGCAAGGAAAGGAGATCTGGACCAATGGCCTCCTATTTCCCACCTCAGATTGTGCTCAACACCAGGCCTGAGGCACATAATAACAAATAATCTACCCCAGTGACATGGCATGAAAATTCCTATTTCCCTGGTGAAGAGCTGGTCTCCCAGCAGGATGCAATGCTGCCATCTGTGAGCTAACACAAGTGTCATTCAACTTACTCCTCAGTGAGAGGCATAGACTGTCCTGGTGTGCAACGGCAAGTTTTCCCAGGGACACTTTGCTTTGGAATCAGAACACTCCGGAACCCAAACGCTCCGAGACATTGGCACCTTCAGTGTTAGCATTTACAGTTCTCTGTGGGCAGTAAAGTAGAACCAAGGTCTAAGATATGTGCAGTACAGCACCAAATTCCTGGTGCAAACCCAGAAGCAAGTAGGTGCAGCAGGGACAGGGGGATGCCTTTGTAGCTTACAGCAAACAGAAGCAAAAACAGTTTTGTGCACTGTGTTTTGGCTACCAACAATCTTGTTTAAGGTAGTGGGAAAAGTGACATAATCTGTGTGCAGTCACAGTTCACAGATACATATGATACTTTTACTGTAGTAATAGTCTACAAATATAGTAGATATATATACAGATATAACAGATATAAAGATACATATATATAATATAAATATAAATACACTAACAGAGGTGAAAAAGTCATATTAGTTCACCCAGTTCACCTTGGGATATTCCCATCATACCATTTTTGAGCATTTGGAAGGACTTTGAAAATTAATACACTTATTTTACAACAGTTTCTTTACACGTTCTTTTCACTGGCAAGTAGATTCCACATTCTGATTCCTGAATTTTGTCTGAAATAGTGTAATTCTATACCACCTCACTATCTTCCCAATCCTCCCAGATTATCATCAGAGTAACACTTATAATTTGTGTGATTATTGTCCCTAGATTTGTTAACAAACTAATCCTAGGGGTGAAGTTGAAAACCCAGCTGTCATTTAAACACTCGGTGTTGGTGGCCTACAAACAGCCCTGGTTTGGCCCCCTGGGACACAAGAAATAGCACTGGTGAGTTTTTTGTTCTGGAGTTACTCAGGTGCTTTTGAACAGTTTTCCCTTCCTTGTTCAAATGGATGGGCAGATACACTGGTCCCAACTATCACATTTTCCAGGCAAATTGGTACTACGAGGTTTTCTTTCAACAGGATGCTTGGAAGTTCTTTTCTGTGCTCTGACACAGTGTTATTATTTTTTAAAATATGCCTGTAGCTCCCTTGTTTGCCAAAAATTGGTGAATAAGCCTTGTTCAGTTGTGATGAAGAGAGATTAGTGTTGCTGGTTATAAAATGTTCTATTCTGATTCAGATGGGATGAAATGAAGTCTGCTGATCTTAAAAGTAGCTTTAAGCACAAAATCATTATGTTCAAGAGTGCATTTGGAAATAATATAACATAAAGTTTGCATAACAAATCCAGTCCAAGCTCACTGCCAGTGACAGGAATTAGTGCTGCTGGATGTCACCCTGATGCACTTGCATTATTGAACAGACTCCGGAGGACAGTTAACAATTGATGAAGCTGGTGTTGAAAGCTGCCAGACATATGAGAACTTTCAGGCATTTGTTTAAAGCATGAATTAAAAATAACCCTTTGTCTGTACAAATAATACCTTATGAAAACAATGCAGAGAATTTAAAACCCATCCAGTTTATTTGTACCATTTATTTTCCGCGTCTCTGTTGGTTTGTTCAAAAAAACCTCGTCAGCCAGATTAGTCACATTCACCTTCATTTATACTTTACATTGTGTCCAAACTGGGACAGGGCAGAAAAGGTGAAGTTTGGGGCAAAGCTAAAGCATTGCCTTTGCTCAACAAAATGCTTCTGGAAGCCTTGGAAAAGTGATGTAAAATTAGTAGAGGCTCTTAGAAATTAAAGCATTGGAAGTCCTGTCAGTATTTGTTATTTTTGTTGAAAATGGGAATCCTGCTAAAAAGACTCCTGCTCTTTGCTTGTCTGTTGCTCTACTCTCCTCCTCCTGCTCTCTTTCTCTAGCTACAATTCTCAGAATACAGTGAACTGGAGCCATGTTCTCAGGATTTCAACCCACTTATCTGGGATATCAGGCTGCAGATTTCCCAATTTTTGCACTCCCAACTTAGCATTCTTAACTCTGTTGCACACAGCAAGGTTATTTAGGGAGAGCTTTCAATCCTCAGCTACTGTTTGGTTCCTGCAGAGGGGTATCTAGAGGACTGCAGCACCTCAAGTACCCTTTCCAAATTGTCCACTCTAAGAACTGGATTTTTCAGGCAGGCTCAGCAATGGGAAGATCAAATCTCTTACAACAGACTTCATAGAATACCAAATGGTTGTCAAGACCCAGAAAATGCTGGATCTATTTGGAAAAAATTGTGGGAAAGGACATGTTCTTTTCTGGCAGTGGCACAGTAATAACTGTGCCTTCGTCCCTCTCTGACTCTGGGCCTAAAGGAGAGTGAAACAACCTGTAGATTTTCATTTGAAACCCACACACAGAGGCAGCTTCTCAGCCAGTGTGAGCTCCAGTTAATAGAACATCTCCAGTGTGCATCACCTGAGGACTCTGAGCCTCAGCTCTGACAGTGTGAGGGAACACCTTTCTAGAGAAATATGTATATACACACACCCAGAGGGGAAAAGAATGTATATATGTGTGTGTGTGTGCTCATACACAGTCCAGCCCACATGGATCCAAACCACAGCATGCAACTTCTTGGGCCAGTTTCCTCCTTTTCCCTGTGTTTTAGGGAAGAGCTGCTCTGTTGATCTCAGACATATATTTGAATTATACTTTAAAAAGTAAACCCAGTCTTCTGTTCTGATGGAGTCTGTGTCAGCCCCATACCATTCTACTGCTATGGTCAACGTTATTTCCCACAAGGAGCGACTCCTGAGGAAATGAGGGGTCCCTCCCTGTTACCGAAGAGAAGAGTTAATCCCGTGGCAGAAATGTGCAGGAACTTTCTCCTGGTGCCAGTGCAGAGGGAGCGGTCCCAGCTCCTGTCCCTCGGCACTCCTGGAAGCTCTGCTCCATGCCTTGTGTCACACCGCCCCCCCAGGGATGTGTCCAGCACTGTCGTGGCACTGCTGGGAAGGGAGTCCTGCCTGTCCACACGCTTCAATCCCGGGTGCCGAATTCTGGCACAGGTGCTTGCTCAGGGCTTTTGCCTTGTTTTTAATTCCTGTCCTTCCTCTGGGGCATCTCGTCCTTGAACCTCAAGGGAGTCACTTGTGTTCTTAGGACCAAGCCCTGAAAATGTGCGTGACCTTTATTTTCGGAGGCCAGGCACAGGAAATGGAAATAGATTTGTTAACGAGACAACGTGCCAGCGGAAAAGTGCTGTGCTGTTTGATGTGCTGCAGTGCAGGTCCACACACAGCTGCCTCCAGCTAAGCTGCTGTCCACTGCACATGGCACAGAACCCACGGAGCTGCTTGACCAACCTCCAGGAAAGCTTTTATCAAGCTGAGACCCTGCGTTAGAATTTGCCTCCCTTCTGCTGCTTTCTGTTGATATTTTCCATGCTAGCATCTGCCTCAGAGCTGCATCTGCACCCAGTAAAGGACTCAATTCTGTGGTGGGTTTCTGTGGTCTCCAGTGCTGTCGCCATTGTATCTGAATGTTTCGCTTCTACACCTTTGGGAAATTAGAGGTGAAACCCCAACCTATCAAGTTGCTACAAGGTATGGACTGGCAAGGAGTGTGTTCACAGTGTTTGCTGTGAGAGGCTGCGTGGTACTTAGTTTCCAGTTGGGGTTAAACCATGACAGTGCTCAGGGCAAAAGGCTTGCTGATACCCTTTACAGATGAGTGTTCAGGGCATCTGCCAATCTCATTCCACACACTCTGAATTTACCACTTAGAAAAGAAGAAACAAGCCATGGGAGATGATATTCTTTCTATCTTTATGCACTCAATCTAGAAATGGAGGATGAATGTCTAGTCATAGGAAGACCCAGCGCGTGTGCTCTGCACAGAACTGGCCTCTTTTCTGAGCTGCTCTTGAGAAGGATGTTAGTCCTCTAACAAAAGCAAACAGGTCTGCTTTGTAAAGAAAGGGGTTTAAATAACTGTCCAGGTGCCATGCAAGGACTGTCTGGCAAAGACTGAATTAGATCCTAGTTCTTCAGGTTAGCATTCATTCCACAGCTCCAGGGCCAGCCCTCCCTCATTCCACGCTCTGCAGTCTCTACAGCAAATGCAGAAGTCACCTAAGGCAACAATCTGCTTCACTTGATCCATGAGTGATGTTCATCTAGTGATTATGAAGGAAGCTGGGATCACAGGGAAAATGTGCATCATTAGACCATATCACAGTTCACACACATGGCAGGCAAATTAGTATTTTCAAATATTTAAGACCACAGATTTCTGAGGAATACAGCAGAACAGAATAACTCTCCAGGCAAACTTCCCCACTGTAAATTCTTAGAATATAAGCAAGATACCAATTCAGGACCAAATTCTAAGCTCAGATGCTCTCAGATGGAGCCTATAGCATAGATGGATGGCTACATCCAGAAGAGGATGCTGTGTGGAATATCTCTGTTGTAGTAGATATGATGTGCTATATTAAATAGAAATTTCTAATTTATAATCCTAAATCATGAGCTCCTGTTCTGCGCTGATTGCACCCATTATAAGCATGCCTGTAGGATTTATCTTGGCTATCATCTAAATGACTCTGATCTGAAGAAGGATGTGAGCAAGAGATGAGACTCCAGTTCAAAATCAAGTGATTCGTACTGAAGAAATCTCACTGACAGAGCAAAATAAAAAGGAAAATTATCCCCAGAGCTTCTACTGTAGTTTTCCTCTGCATTCAACATGTATCTCACTGCAAGCCACTTGAAACTACCCTTGCTGTAAGTAAAGCTTTTGAGATCTGAGTGCTCAGAGTTGCATCAGTCACCAGTTATTTTTCAGTAGGCAAAGAGGTTGCATTACAAATATACCTGTCCTTATGCATCCTCACATTGTGATAACTGCTGTACATTGTGACTTCCCAACAGATCAAATCATCCTTACTTAAGTGTTTATCTTGGTGAGCAGAGATTAAAAAAAAAAAACAACAAACATTTAAAGGCTACCACATTTGCTGTGGGCATGGCAACTGAAACAAAGAAATATGCAAATCTTTGTGCAAAATTACACTTTTCAAAGAGTTTCACTGAATGGCTGTCAAGCCACAAATGAAAGAAGGCAGGAAACTCCATTATTATCTTGCAAAGGAACAAGGTGGAACAGCGTGGACGGTTTTGGTTCCTGAACGTGAAACACCAGGGATGGAGGATGAAGGGCCTGTCTTGGTAAGCTGACACCTTTTTATTTAATGGTTTTTCACAGTTAAATGCTGCCTAGAGAAGTCATACCTGGTGTCTGTTATCCCAGGAAATACTGTGTTGAGCAGAGTTATGCAGTCCCTCCCAACCTCCTCGTCATTCCAAGCATTTTTTGTTCTTTTGCCATGGGGATTTTAATAATTCCACAGCAGGAGAGAATAGACTATTTTTTGTGTTTCTGTGCCTAATATTGCAAGCTAAAATTGTATTTTAAAATAAAGGTACTAGACCAGGGTCAAAGGTTTCTCAAATTAAACCACAGTCACGTATTTTTTTCTTTGAGAGGTTTGCAAGTTTGCAGCCTTCTGGACTAAAAGGAGGAACTCCTAAGAGAAAGCAGGACACAGGCCTTTTATTTCTAATAATTTTTGAGAATGTCTTCCTTCATAGTCCCACTGGACTGTGCAAGGCCATACTGTTTTTCTGAGCCAGACTCTCGTCCTGTTTGCTCAGGCAAGGAATTGGTTCTCCTCTCCAGGTATATTGTATCTACTGTGAAGTCAAGAATGGCAGTGCAAAAATGAAACTAGTCAGCCAGAAGTACATAAACATGTTGATTTTACCACATTTAATCCTTGTTAACCAGTTTCCTTACTTCTGAAAGACTAAATAGACTGCCAACATAATCCACACAGTGGTGAGAACTGACAGTTTTGGTTAAACTCTGGTTGCAGAATACTGGTTAGAGAAGGCCAAGTGACACGGGAACAAGGGGAAAATGAGCAGAGCAGATCTAATTGAGGTTTCTTGCTCACTGTTTGTGTGTAAGGATGGGTGGGGCACAACAAGAGCATTAAATATATGCATTGGTCAGAAAAGACAGAAAGCAACTGCAGTGAAACTGCTGCTTTAATTTAGTGTAGGTCTTCATTATACATTGTGGCAGAGGATGGAGAGTAAGCAAAAGGACCCTTTGGCTAACGTAAAACATGACCACCTTTTTCTCCTTAAATTTGTGCAAGTAATTTTTAGATGTGTATCAAAGTTGTGCTGTATGAAACAAATTTAAACATGGTCTTCCCTGTTAATTTTTGCTCTATTTATACAATATTTGTTAGAAAACTATATAATTATATGCCTTCTGTACAACCCATAAAATATATGTTGGGAATGTTACTCTGATCAAATATGACAACTTCGAAGGATGTGAGGATATGTGGGGATGTGGGGAATATGTGAGGAAGCTCCATGGTTTTGTGTCAAGATAACATTTACAGCCATTATATTCACAGTTTGGTATTTATTGCCTAATTCTGCTTCTAAGTGCACAGCTAGAAATACAAACTATCTCCATGGAGTGTAGTCAAAGTGGCTTCTGATGCTGTGGAGAATTGGATCTTTCACGCTTTGAATTCTTCTCCCTTGTGTAAACACAGTGAAAAAGAACAAAGGGAGTAAGGAACAGTGTTCTACTGAGGAGATTTGTGACCACCAAGACATCTTTGATATGAATATTTAAAGTATCTCATCTGAAAATCCATACAGAACTGTCAGTTTCTAAACTATTCTCCTGTGAAATAGTGCAGTGCTGTGTGAAATACATTGAGACAGATGCTTTCCGTGTCTACGCAAAGGTCACACAACAGGCAAAACCAGTGGCAAAATTGTATTTCTCACATCAGTTACGGTAAGAGAAAAGGTCTAACACTCCTAATATGCAGGAGGAGTCACAGTTCCTCAGATTAAAAAAATCCCCACTTTTACAGGTATTATGCCGGTGGACATTTTTTGCTCTGTGTGAAAAGGAACTGAATATTGGTATGATCTTGTCATAGGCAAATTGCTGAGCCAATTGCTGTGCTTTTATTACCACTTACAGGCTACAGTCATAGAGTGGGAAATTCAGTAACAAGCCAAATTTGAGGCCAAGTAACTCTTTTAAAAATACCCCAAGTGTGAGGTGATGATACTTGCAAATAATCACCAGAGACACAAGATTCTGTCCCTCTGCCCCCTCAGGGGTGACTGCCCCGCAGAGCTGCCTCCAGCCCTGGGGAACAGCACAGCAAGGACATGGAGCTGCTGGAGAGAGTCCAGAGGAGGCACCAAGATTGTCAGAGGATGGAGCAGCTCTGCTGGGAGGAAAGGGGACAGAACTGGGATTGTTCAGCCTGGAGAAGAGAAGCTTTGGGGTGACCTGGTTGTGGCCTTGCAGTACTTGAGTGGAACTTACAGGAAAGATGGAGAGAGACTATTCAGCATAGCGTGTAGTAACAGGACAAGGGGGAATGGTTTCAAACTGACAGAGAGCAGCTTTAGATATTAGAAAAAATTCCTCCCTGGCAGGGTGGGGAGGCCCTGGCCCAGGTTGCCCAGAGAAGCTGTGGCTGCCCCATCCCTGGACGTGCCCAAGGCCAGGCTGGACGGGGCTTGGAGCAACCTGGGCTAGTGTCAGGTGTCCCTGCCCACGGCAGGGGGTGGAAGGGGATGCTCTCCCAGATCCCTTCCCTTTCCCTCCCAGACCATTCCGTCGCGGCTGGCGGCAAAGGGCGGCGGGCGGAGCGCGGAGCGGGCGGTCGGGCCGGCCGGGCGGGTGCCCGCAAAGCCCGGCGCGGCGCGGGCGGAGCGGAGTGGGAGGCCGGCCCTAAGATGGCTGTTGTGCGCGGGGCGCCGCCGCTGTAGCGCCGCGAGGAGCCGCCCGCCCGCCCCGCTCCGCGCCCCGCAATGGAGTGTCCGCACCTCGGCTCCAGCGTCTGCATCGCGCCCGACTCGGCCAAGTTCCCGCAGGGCTCGCCCTCCTCCTGGTGCTGCAGCGGTGAGTGCGGCCTGCGCGGCGCGGCCCGCCCGGCCCGCCGTGGCCCGGCCGCTCCTTTGTCCTCGGTGCCCGGCGGCGGGAGGGCCCCCGCGGCCGGGGGAGGGCCCGGGGGCGCGGGGCAGGGCGGCAGCCCCGGCCCGCTCCGGCGGGGCCGCCCCGCG
>JAWWES010000018.1:18723894-18791061 GCA_035583135.1 Lophotriccus pileatus
GGGCGTGCGGGGCGGGGGCTGCCTCACAGCACGCTGCTGCCCCCCCAGCCCCGGCCGCCCGGGGCGGGCCCGGACTTGGGCCCGGACTTTGTCCCGGGGCCGGTGCCCCCCGGCCCGGGGCCGCTCCGCGCTCCTTTTGTCCGCTGAGGGGCCGCGGGCGGGCTCTGCCCGGACCGGCGCTGCGGGACCGGGGGCGGCTGCGGGGTCGGGGGGTGCTGCAAATCCACCCGAGATTACTCTCCTTGCGTTTTGTGTTTTATTTGGAATATCCATCTGTGCGAGGACTTTGGGGAGCGTAGTTTGTTGGCGTGCTGCGGCTGGAGGCGTCGCTCGGGACCCCCTGCGATCCGCGGTGAGGGGGCTCTGGGGGCGCGGGACTCCCGCGCTCCGCTCCGGGGGTCGGTGCGGGTGTAGAGGCCGGCTTTTTTTAGCACTTTGCTCTTTGATTTAATAACGCAAATTGCCGCCTGTGCAATATACCCTGCCCTCGGTTCTGTCCCTCGCACGATCTGGTTTGTTCAGGGGGCTTCCCTTTAAAGGTGCCGTGCTCGAGGTGCTGCAGGTTTAGCTTTCTGATGGGGCACACTTCCACACAGGCAACCCCCGAGGTTTGCCGTGGATTTTGGTACGTGTTTTGGTTTGCTGGAGTTTTAGTTAGGCTCGGTATGGGAGCAGACGCAAGCCCGGTTTAAGGTGGGAAGTAGGCCCCGCTTAGAGGGGCAGCCGGTGGGCCCTGGGGAGAAAGCCTCCCTTGGGAATGACCGATCGGGAGGCCCTGGAAGGCTGGATAATTTGAGGTGCCCCTTGTTTCTGAAGGAAAGACGGTTGTCCTTTGTCTGGCAGCGTCGGTGGCTCCGTGTGGGGAGGCTGTGCCTGCCGAACTTGCTCCCTGATTGCAGTTTCCGGGAGCCAAGGTGTGAGAGCGTCGCGGCTTCCTTTGGCCCAACCACTTACTTTTTTTCTGCAGTGCTTTTTGATTTGGAGGGTGTTCACTTCGCAGCGCAGTCCTGCGGAGAAACGATTAGAAGGAATGGGAGAAGCACGGGGAAACTTGTTGTCCCTGATGTTTCTTTACTGAGAAAAATAAAAAAAAATATATTTACAAGTCTGTGGGTCCATCTGTTATCTTCGGAATATCAAGGGTGAGCAAAGTTGTCAACCAGAAGCATATGGCGGTAGGGAACCACCCTTCGGAGAACTTAAAAAAAGATAAAAAGTGCCAAAACTAAAAATATATAGTGAGGTATTAATATAACTTCCCAGTTTAAAAAAAAAATGCCAGTTTACAGCTGCAGGACCCTGTTTTTCATGCTGCTTCTGCTTCTCAACAAAGAAGGTCAGCAGTTAGAACAAGTTTTTCTTTGTTGTTCAGAGGTGTTTCTCCCAAACCAGGATTTATAGGGAGAGCCAGGTGCTGGGTAATCAACTGATTTATTTTACAGCTCTGAGGCAGGAATAAGGGAACTCACTGCCATATCTGAGGGAGTTTCTTGTTTGTAATGCTTTTAAAGAAAATTAAGATAAGTCACACAGTACTCACAGAGATAACTGTGGAAATCTTAACAAGTGGCTAGAGAAAAAGTACATTGAACTTAAAACATTCCAGTGAACAAACAGCAGGCTCTTTTTAATTTAAAGCAAATGAAAATGGTTCTTTTTTGAAATGTTGCATTTCTACTGGTATAGTAAAATGCAGTGACTCACTTCTTACTCCCAGTTAATAACGTGATTATTGTTGCATTAACTCCCTAATAGTATGTATTGTGTTTTTCTTGTTTGTATTCATTTTAGTGACACTAATTTTTTTAAAGATATGTAATATTGGTTTGTGTCAAGTCACTGTAAATGCCATGTATTTTTTGCTGGTAATATAAAATTAAACAGAGAGAAGACCGTGTGAAAACTAATATCTTGTAAAAATGTAATCCATTTCCTATTACTTTTGATAGCATTTCTAAAGTTCTGTGGGTTTATTTCTTTTTGTTCTCAGTGGTGTGTCAGTTGGAGAAAAATGTTCGGGAGGTAGTTTTCTGCAGTCTGTAATTACAAGGCGTCTCTCACCAAGTACCTTGTCTTTAACTCAGACCTTGTTGTCAGTCCTGTTCCTGGTTGCTGCTGACCTTTCCAGAAAAGGATGGTGATCCAGGAAGCTTTCTGGCAGCCACCTGACGTGCCAGTGATAGCAAAACATTGCAGAGTAGGTTGGAGAGCGAGTTCTTAGCTCAGAGTGCCAGTGGCTATTTTTATCATTATCTGGTGTTTCTGAGATTTGAGCAGCTGGAGTTGCCCTGCTGAGTGGTGCACATTGGTTAAGCACCTTTGCCTTGTCTCTCTCCAAAAAACTCTTGATTGCAGCAATAATTTCACAGTGTGGAGGCACTTTGGAATATTGTTACTTGATTCACAACACTGAATGTTGTGTCCTTGTGCGATGGAGGAGGGTTGCGTTTGGTGCTGGTGTTTGGAGCCAGCTTTACTCAAGTTACTGAGCATGTTCATCAACCTCAATTGCTCTTTTGGCCTAAATCAGTTCCTCTTGGAAGCCACCTGCCAGAGTTGGCTTTGGAGGCCTTGTGGTGAAGGAACGCTCTAAAAAAGCACTAAGAGGAAGCATTGGCAACAGGGGCGTGGATCCAAGTATGAGTGTGTTTGCTCTAAATGAGTAAGTAATGTTCATTTTTGAGTGTCTCTGGAACTTCTGTTGTGTTACTACCACATAGGTTGGAGGTCTGAGAGTTTAAGCCACCCCTGCTTAGAGAATGGTTTTGCTTTGCCCAGAGTATTGAATGCAGTCAGGCATGTTCTGTGCAGAGAGCAGCTTTGCTCTGAGGAGCTGCAGGACCATCAAAAGAGAGCACAGAACGATTTTCCTGCAGATCCAGAGACAGTTTGTTGTTTTCCTTGTTGGACATTTAGGAGGAGATGAATATATAAAGTAGAAGTAGTGCAGAAACTGAAAATGGCTTTTAATCAGTGCTGTCACATGAAATGCTGTGTGCAGATGTCTGCTAATTCCAATTAGAGTGCAGTCTTTCCAAGCACTTTAATTTCTGAAACTTCTGCTCAAGTTGGAAGCAGAGTAGCTGGAGGCATTGGCAGGACTGCAAAGTGTCACAGACTGAATCTGTTGAATTTGTAAGATGGGCCACACCTTCAGCACTGTTGTGCAAATCATGTAATTATGAAAAGCAGTCTGGAACAGCTCAGATGTGGTATTTCTCAACAACTTTTCACAGACTCATCAAACCACAGGGAGCTGTGTCTCACCTAAGTGAGATTACAATCTTCTGAGCACACCTGTGGAAGTCTGAGGAGGTTTTCCAGTTTTTTTTCTTCGTGGTTGGGGATTCATTGATTGTTCTCACTGGACTCACTGGTTGTTCAATGTAGAATTTGAAGTTCTGTTTTTAGAAGAACAACTGCAGACGTGGAATTGGGTCTGCTAAAATGGAGATTCTGTGATTTTTTTTTTTCTTTTAAAGGGGAATTGCACTTCTGAAGTGCTTAAAACTGTTGCTTTTCAGATCACTATCAGTTGAATACATTTTTTTTTTCCTTAAATAGCATAATTTTGTTAGGTATTGAAGAGCAGTTCTGGCCACAGACTGGTATTTCCTGCAAAAGCTAAATATATTTGCCTGGCATCTGTTTCTTGCATTCTGACTTGTGTTGAGTAAGTTTCATATGTATTGGCATTTGGAGGTGAGGCTGGGACCACAAAAGAGGGGAGCCAGCACCAGGAAGCTGTTTGAGGCCTGGTGAGCAATGATTATGGTGGAAATCCACCCGCTGAGTTAATGACTTTTTTGTGCGTGTTAAAGTAAGTTACCAAAATACGTAATAAATTGAGTTAGTTCAGAATAACCCCAGATATCCCCCAATGCTTTATTTATATATTATATTTTATATGTTTTGGGCTGAGCAGAACTGTGAAGCAGCACATGACTGCCCTGGGCCAGGCTGCTTTTGAGGGGTTTTTTGTTTGCTGCCCCCCCATGAGGTTTTGTTTTCTCGGTTCAGTCACACTGTTCTCCTTTCACTGGGGTAGGTAACACGTTCTGCCACACTGTGATTTTTGGCACCGCGCTTTTGCAGGCACTGCCAAAACAAGTACAGTGTAAAAGCTCAGGTACACAGACTTTTAACCCTCTTGGCTTCCCTTTCCATCCCAGCTGCCTTTTAATGTTTCTTCTCCATCTCCATGAGTGTTTGTGTCTGTTTGCTTTTCCTATTTAGTTACTAGAGGTCCTCATTTATTCTTTCTTTCCATGATTTTCCATGATTACTAGAATATAGTAATCCTGGAACCTTCTTCCTAAGGAAAATCCAGGGTGAGCTCATGGACAGTCTGTGGGTCTAGTGTATTGTATGTGTGAGGATTACTTGTCACCCTACAGCTGGAAACTGCCAGATTTGTTCTGAAATTTAAATGGCAAAATAAGTATGTTAAAAAAAATGTTATCCCTTTTTTATTCAGTCACTTAAATTTAATTTCAAAGTCGAGTAGCCTTTCATCTTTTTCTCTGGGTCACTGCAGTGCAGGAATGCTTGTAAGTAACTCTCCTGTGCAGGTTGTTATATCTCCTTAGATTCATTCCCTGGTGGTGTTTTAGGTTAAGCTTGTTAGACTTGGTTTTTTTAGATTCAGTCTTGTTTCCCTTAAAATTGTAGTTTTATTTTTTTTTCCATTTGAATCAGTCTCTGATGTGTGAGCAAACCACAGGGTCAGTAGTTACCTTGGCCTTGGAACTGATTCTGTTAGAAGATGCATGTTTATTGAGATGGGGTAAAAGTCTTCATTTTGGTCTCATAAGGTAGACTTAAATTTCCTTTTAATTAAAAAAAAAAGGGAGTCTTTGTTTTCAAATACTTAATAAGTTTTAAAAGCAGTAAACTTAAATTGTTGGTGATTAATATTTTCTACATACTCGTTTCAAAAATTTGCTTATACTCCCAACAAAACCACAGTCCATCACAAAACTTGACCATCACAAAGCTTGGGAAGAGGTGCTTCAGAGGAAAGAACTAGACATTTAATATGTTGGCATTTGTTGAGAAACTGGATCTGATCTTCAGGATGATTTTGAAGACAAACTTGGAAGGAGGAATTTTTCTACTGACTGTTCCAGAGTGTGCAGTGTTTTGAAATGACTCCTCCCCATAAGGAGGAGGATGGTCTGGTCTGAGGCGCTGTGGAAGCAGGATGAGACACTTGTGTGCACGGCAGGCTCTCGAATTACCCTCAGATTAGAGCCAATCTCATTACTGCCAGTTTAAATTTAAGCAGGATAGTTTTCACCTGCCTTTCCCAAGCCCTTCGAGGTATGCAGGTGTTAAACAATATCAGTGGGTTGTTCTTTGTTTTTCTGGTCGCTCCAAGGTGCCGAGGCTGACACAGTTAGACTAGGTAATTAATATATTTTTGGTGACATCTGTGTCTGAGGTTGACAGAGTGAAAGTTTCCAGCTCAGTGTTTGGAGTGAAACTGCGCTGTGAGCCTTTTCTCACTCCCTTCATTGAGTAACCCCTTCATGCTTTGCTTCCTGGCTTAATAAACATCCATTGCCTGGGTGAGAAGTGGTTAAAGGCCCTGAATTAAAATAATCCATGGAGGCTAAAAAGTGCAACTGAATCAGAAATTTAGATCTGAACACTAGTTAAAGCTGTTCCAATTTATATTTTGATATTGTTGGAGGAAACAGTTTTTATTGTAGAGTGAATTACGGTTGTTTTCATTGTTTTATGGTGCCCTTGGTATGGGAGTAGTGTAAGATTTTGTGTCCTTAACAGTTCTTCTCCCTGATTATAAGAGGGTGTGTTAAATTGCCTGCTGCGTACAATTACTATTTAGCCATCTTATCTGGGGTGTCAAAACAATCCTCCGGTGCTCGGGGTTGTTTTACCCTCCCCCGGGAATGTCTTGCGTAATTTCGGATCTTGCAGACGTCGTTCGGAAATTTCTGTGGCCGATTTTATTACCCGTTTGAATGCGATCCAATGGCCACAGGCAGCCTGGCAGGACAGGGTGGTGGTTCTGGAAGCTGGCCTGCCCCCAGCAGAGCGAGCAGACAGCCTTTACTCTGGGAAGCAGGATGGTGCTCTCAGATTTGGGGGTGGGGATTGAAGGTCCGTATCAATTGCAAACAGGGAAATACTGATTTTTCAGGCTAAGTGGTAGGTGTGAATATGAACATCTGCCTGGCCGTGTCAAAATAAGTGCATTTTCTCAAAATAACCGCGACCCTTTAAAATTTTATTTAGTTTTTTTACTCTTTGGTTCATGTTTTTAGTTTGGTGAGGTTTTTGTCCACTGAGCATTCGATTTCTCTCTTGTTTTGTTCACAGGGATAGTTAGCAATTATATCACTAATACTACAGAAGTGAGCCTTGCTGGTATTGGGGAACAGGAATGCAACAGATTCTAGGTTATAGAAAGAAAGCAAGAAGGCTTCTTGCTGTCTTTTCCCTCCTATTTCCAGCCTGAATGTTTTGACCTGCTATTGATTGCTACCTGACCCAAGAAGGGTCCTTTCCTTAAGGGTTTAAAAATGACGTTCCACTGTTGGCTTTGCTGTTTTTTCCTGGCTGCTGTCTGAGAATGGGTATTTGTGTGTCTCACTCTAACACAATGATTGGATAACTTTTTTTATCCCATGCTACTACTGCACTGAGGAACAGTATCTGTTTTTCTGTGAGGGCTAAAAGCATTCAATTTTAAAATGTGCAGGTAAATAAGTGTATGTATGCATTTAAATTTGGATGCTAATTAGTTATCAAAGTAGCCAAACAACTAAAAATTTGTTTTTAGAATGTAAAAGAGAAATAGAGGCAATGATTCTTTAAAAAATGCTTTTGGGCACATTTGTTCCTTAAAATAAGCCTGTCTCTGATGTTTGACTTCTTTTTTTTTCCCTCTTTTATTTTTTAAATTATATTTTTCACTGCTGCTTCCAGGTGGGATGTGATTTATGCGGTACATGCAGGAAGATCAGTTGCTGACATGTCTGCGTGTGCTGAAATTTGACTTGACATGTAGAAAGACTAAATTACAAACAAACAAACAAACAAAAACCAAAAAAAAAACCAAAACCAAAAAGGCAGTGATGTAGGTTGAGAGCTAAATCTGGGTGTGATGGGTGGTGCTTGTGGTGCGTGTGCTGCTCTCCCACAGCCAGAGCAGCAGCTCAGCACAGCCCGAGTCGCTGCTGCTGCAGGAGGGGACCTGCCTTGGCTTGGGCACCTCCCCGCAGTCCCTTCACCACTTCCCCGCTCGAAAAGTTCTCCTCCCCCGCCTCCTCTTTCCCACTGCTGTGTTCAGAGCACAGGCAAATGAAAGCCCTGCATTTTTCAAGGGCCGCGTTTCCCAGTGCGGAATTCTGATTGCATAATCCAAATACCGAGCTGAAGCCAGCGAGGGACGGGAATTCCATGCAGATGGAGCTGCTCACGTTGTTCTCTGACAGACGTTCCTCAGCCTTAGGAATGTGTTGGGCACTTCACTGACCTACTTATTCTATGAAAAGTTGTTCCCCTGGCCTTGTTTTATGTTCTTACTCAGCTGTTGCTTAGCATGTCTGAATTCTATCTGGTTTTCCACTGTAAACGGAGATGGTTCACTGCAACCATCTGTGACATCTCTCACGGTGCTTGTGTTTAGTATGAGGAGGAGGAAACCACCTGTACAGGTACAAAGGAGCACAAATAGTAGCTGGTGTTCAGAAGTTCACACACTATCACTAAATGACTTGTTTTCTCACTAAAAACTTAATCTGTCTGGTTTTGGCTGCAAAGGAACAAAAAGAACACAGGGGTGTTTTTAACTGTGAGTGTTGTTTATTTCTTTAAATGTTCGTTGGAGTCTTAATTAAATTCTTTTACATTTGAATGTGATTTGAGTCACGTTAACACTTGATACTGTACAGACTTTTATTCACTGTGAAAGAAGGGTATAACATTTTTGTGTGTTTAGCAGTGCTTACCAGGAACTTGCTTCCTTAGAAATTCTCATGCTTTGATTTAAATGTAATTTAAATTTCATATTCTCTTACATTTAGTTATGTGTGCGTTTGCTGGTTTTCAAACAAAACATTTTAAGTAGTATAATTAAAAACCTTTCCCCCTTCTGTCTGGTTTCATTTTGACTAGAGTGCTGTTTCTCGAAAATAGGCAACAAAGATGTCTAACAAATGAAACTTATGTAAAATATTCTTAAACAGAGTATTTTTTTCATAATGTCAAAGAGTTTAGAACAAATTTAGTTCACTGAACCCTTTGCAATGGGGCTGAGAGTAGGATAGAAAGAACAAATTTATGTGAAATTAAGTTTGGAAACAAATGGGAGTACTCTTTAAAACTAGGCAGTAAAACCAGCTGGCTTGTAAGTGTCGTGTGATTTTACCATCATGTTTAATTGAGACACTCATTTCATTTTTTTTTCATTCCTCCAGAATGTAAACATACAGCAGGGTCAGATAATATTAAAGCTTGTGTGTATACTTGTAGGGACTGCCTTTTTAAATACACAAGTGAATGTGAAGTCAAAAACTGGGAACATGGTCCTTTGTGTTAATAAATATGTGCTTAGTACTGAGTAACTTATATTGCCTGTTATGGATTTTGATATGCTGCTTGTAAATATACTGATGTACCTTGGAGGATACCTGTGTTCTTCGAGGCTTCTTTGATTCTGGCAATAAAGTGTTTTTTAATGCCAGTGTGAACTCTGGCAAATACCCACACATCCTGCAATCTTGATTGATGCTCTGTGAGGAGGAAGGCTTGTGATGTTTGCCTTGAGAAGCTGTTTGATTGTATGTGGTTTATAACTGAGTTTATGGCCAGAAGGAAGGAATGCACATGGCTCTGTAATGTGATTTGGTCAGTTCATTTTGGTGGAAAATCCTCTGTTCCAGACTCAATTCTAACAGCTGTGTGGATTTTGGCTACAGAGTGCCTGGCTATTCCTTGCTGTGGAGCTGCAGCCTAGGAAAGGCTCTAACTGCTGGGCTTGGTCAGAGGTCCACCCTCTCTCCTGCTTTGTCCCCCTGTTCCCCTGGAGAAGCACTTAGTCATGCGAAGGACAAGGAATTGTCCATTCTCCCTCAGCACTTCAGAGCATTAAGACATTCCCATCCTGAATGAAGGGGCATTTCTGCAGAAAACTGCTCAGCTGCTTTGCTGGGTCTTGGAAGAGCCTGTTGTGCCTGCATCCAGTGGGAGTTCCAGAGCTGTACATTCCAGGAGTGGGCAGAACCTTTTTGCAACTGCAGCATGTAAGCCCAGAGGAGGGCCCACATCCATCCACATGTTTGGCTCCTCAGTGTTCCTCCTATGTTAATAACTTCAGCAGTTCCTTACTTAGAACAGCAGCTTTAATAGGTGACCCTCAGACACCTGGTACCTGTTGTATGTTGTGTCTGGGCAGTTTTAGGTGTTTAATTCAGAGCTGGTTTGGCAAGTCACCTTACAAGTTTTGTGTAGAGTGGTTAGTCTTGGGATATCCTACCCTTCCCTGCAGTTAAAATGATTTTTAAAGGGCTAAGGTGTATGGGGTAGTAGGATCAGTTCTGATCTATGCTGATAAAATTCTTTTGGCAAATTATTCAGTCTCTTGTTCTCTATTTTTCAGTCTGTAAAATGGAAATGGGCTCTCTGAGAAATGCTCTGAATCCCTTGAACTGAAAATCTTTGCATTTGAGATGTTATTACTAAAGGAGTTTATATAGTTTTGGTTAAATACTTGTGCAGAATTTTGTATTCTCACCATTTCTGATTGTTTCCCAGGATTTTTCCTTGCAAATTTCTCTCATCTTTACTTCCAGATTTTTGGAGAAGGTAGCTTTTAGTCTGATTCCTTAGGCCTGATGTGTCACAGACAGAAGGAGTGTGTTTTACAAAGAAAGGGTTTCTCGTTTTGGTATGAGAATTGTTGCTGCTTTTTTCTTCTGCTGCCATTTTCAGGTCCTTTCTGGAGCAAAATGAGAGTCCTCAATTAAACGGGGCACTGAGGGATTGTTAGGCAAAATAAAGTCATGGGAAAGGAAAAGTAGCACATTTCTTTCCAACACTGTTCTTGGGGTTTTTTTTTGATTGGCATGTGTGTATATCCACACATGCAGACATGGAGCATCCCTAGAGCACACACGTATGTGTTTGTCACCAGGGGCTGTGGGACAGTTTGCTCAGCACAGTGTCCACATCCCCCTGCTGCCAAAGCTGTGTCAACACTGCTCCTGGTGCGGATGCTGAGGGCAGTAGCTGTGGCTTTTGTTGGGTTTAGCTTATTTCAGTGTAGCTGACCCACTGTGACAGCACAAATGCACTGAGCAGAGATCAGTTAGGCCAGAGGTGTGTCTGTGCAGGTCACTGTGTTATCGGGGTGTGATGTGTAATTGTACAAGTGGGACTGTGATATTGCTGCAGCTCCTTCTGAGAGCAAAGTCCGGGCTGTTTTGTGAGGGCCCTGGGGACTGTTTGAAATAGTGTAGTGACCCTAATCTTGTTTCCATTCAATGTGCTTTTTACAGAAAGACCAAAGTATCGCTCTTACTACGCTGTATTTTGTGTCCCTCTCTGTAGTGATGCAATGAAGGGCTATTTTAAACCCCTGCTGTAGGCACAGTCCCGCAGCAGCTCTGGCCTGGGGCACTGGTGCTGCTGCATCGATGTGGTGCTGTGCCTGTGCCAGCCCGCGGGTGGACACTGCAGCGGGCAGGTTTCTGAGCTTGGCTGCCTTTCAGAACCTGCTTCCTGTTTGTCTCCTCCTCTTCCTGCTGCTTTTCTCCACTGGCGGTTTCTCAGCTCGGCAGTTGCTGTTTGACAAACCCCAGCGTCCCGTGGGTCGGGGGTACGTTTTTACACCGCTGTAACTCCCCTGCAATGCCAGGAGCGTTCCTGCTTCTCAAGGCTGCATTTGGAGTCAGTATTCAGTAAGAAAAAAAAAACATTCAAGCCTGAGAAGGACATATTTGGGTGAGCATGAGGGTGGGATGGGGTGGGGACCCTGTGGTGATCAGCCGTACCTTGCTCATTCTGCTTGGCGTAACTCAGAGCTACCTGGGTGATTTACAGAAAGGGGAAGCTGGGGGCACATCTCTGAATGCTCCCACAGTTCTGTATGAGTCTGTACTAGGGGGATTTGCTCTCCTGGGGATGGATTGATGCTCCATTTACAGAGGGATTTGTAGGCTGTGTAACAAATGAGTGTTCAGATTCCACTTAGAGAAATCATTCTGTAAAACACAGTATTCCCCCTTCCTATTATATGGTGAAAAATAGTGTTTCTAAGCTTCTGAATAAAATGATTTTGATGTAAAATGGCAAATGACACTGCCTCAGAGAAGACTGTGGCACTGCAGATTTGCTCTGCCTTTCCTTTTGACGAGTCAGTATCATCCTCACCCCACCACTTGAAGCAATTCTAAAAATACAGCCAAATGAGGCAGTTGGTGACTGCTGCTGTAGCCACTTCTGTGCAAGCCGAGAAAGCAGCCAGTGTTCCTTGGCCTGTATACCACTAAATACAGTGTAACAAACACAGGTAATTTTTTTAATGTAGATAAGATGTTTGAACAAAACTTCCATCCAAAGCAGAGGATGCTAACACAGTGCACCCCCCTCTTTTTTTTTTTTTTTTAATACCACTAAAAGAGAAAAAAACACAAACAAAACCCCCAAATTCCAGTTGGAATATTGATTATTGAGGCAATATGTTCATACCTATACAAATGGGCTGGAGAGTCTTTCCTCATGATTTGGTGTAACTGTCTGACCTGAAAGTCCACAACACTCAAGTTGGTTTTAAGAGCCAACTTCCAGGGCTGTGTAGTGTTCTCTGAATTGAGTTGGGATTTGCTGTGGATCTCTCTCTCCCTCGCTCTTGGCCTGCTTTTAAGCCTTGTGCCTTCATGTCAGTAACACATCTGAAAGGAATAACGTGCAGTTCCTTTACAGACGAAGCCAAACTGTCTCCCTTTAATTTAGATTATAAGTAGTTCAGGGCAGTGACTGTGCTTTTGCTGTGCATTCTGTCATGCCTGTCTTGAAAGAGTCCTGACTGATGCCTGAAACTTCCAGTCTGGTTTAATTTATTAAGTAACAGATGGTGGCTGCTCCAGGATCTGAACTGAGGAATACTTAGAGAGCCAGGCTTTAGTGAAGGTACCTACAGAGCCAGCCTCAGAGAAATACACAGTGCAACATCCAGCAACCTTCTGAAGAACCCACTGTGAGATTCTCTCCAAACTGAGCATTTGTAGGTCACAAATTCAGTACTGGATTCTGTGTTTAATCTTGGTGGGAGTCACTTCAATGTTATTTGAGTTTGTGGGTGGAGATGTTTGTGCAGAAGATAAATGACACATTTCTAATGTGATGCAATTGGAGCAAAGTTCTTCCTAAAAGTAAACAAATGAACCATCTTTTCCTATTCCCTGATATGAAAGATGGAAAATTTTAGTGGATGCTATTTTTTTGGCCATATGCAGATTTGGACTTGTTTGCTGGCTTTGTGCAGAACACTTAAACCTGGGGGATGAGCACTACTTCAGTATAATTTAACACTTGACAAACAAGCAGTGCAGGTATTTAAAGTACCTCAATGTGGATTTGTAATTGTCTGGTACAGGGTGGAAAGTAAGAAGAATAATTGTTTCCATCATAATCCTTTGACCTACTGCTTGAGTACCAGTTCCCTCCACAGCTGGTACCATAGTGAAAGCGAAAATGTTATTTCCAAGTGGGAGATTCCTGCTGGGATTTTAATGCAAGGAAGACTGTTTTGTGTTCCTGGCAGGGGAAGTGCAGGGTAGTGCTTTGTTCACACAGCGCTTGATCTGTGTTTAAGTGTGTGAATGGTTTTGGCTCCTGTTTCCTTCTGGTTAATATTTCACCTTTCAGTTTGTGTAATTCAAGCCAATACAGTTGTATCAGGTTGGACTTGGTGGTTCCTTCAGCCCCTTTTAGGTTGTGATGGCTATTTAAGGGCTTCCCTTTCCCTTCTGTTTGCTGGTGACAAATGTTGGTTTTCTTGATAATGTTTTGGTCAGCTTAGACAAACTTCTTCCACTTTTCTCCTTGAGATGTAAACCAAAAGAGCTCTACCTGACTGCCCTCAACCTATTGCAAGATTATGGTCACAGCTGTGGGAACCCACCTGCTTTAGAAAGAGAAAAATTTGGACTTGGAGAACCAACACCAGAGAACTGAGATATGGGAAAATGTCCTTCTCAAGTAAAGCAGCTGAGAGAGGCAATTCTGGAGTCTTTACTAGAGAGTTAAAAATAGTTATTTCAAAAAATGTTCCTGGAGAATGTCCTTTTTTTCTGCATAATGTGGTAAAATTCTTAGTTTTAAGCATTCCTTTGGCCTGTGTGTTGAAATACAACAACTATTTGCAATAATGAATTCAAATCCAGGAAATAATTGTTTAAGAAGCAGTGTAGCTATTTTTTTTATATGATTTAAATATAAAATGTGAAATCTGATGGTGGAGAATATATTAGCTCTTCTAAATAAAAGCTGGTCAGTTCTCTCTTGATTAAAAATCGACTCCTTCCTTACTTTTTAATTGCCATTTAATTTGATAAAGAAACTACTTCTGTTAGCTTGGTTTTCTCTGATAGTCTTTGATCTCAGCAGTTTGATATGTACCATGGTTTGTAGCTGGGTGAACCAAATTCTGAGTGTTGCTGGAAGTCCTGGGTGAGCAGCTCAGGTGGCCCTGCCCTGGAGCAGCTCCTGTGCCTGCTTTGGGTTCTAAGGTGTGACTCCACACGGGGAAGGCTGTTCTCGAGCTGTCCCACGAGAAATAACACTATAAATAACTTACATGTACACTGGGGTTAGTGCTCTTAGTCCCTCTCCCCTGTGACCTTACAGGCCCTCATGTTTCTTTTTCCTGTGTGATTCTCTTGACTGCTGCAAAAACCAGTTATTTAGGGTGTGTAGAAAATTATGTGGTATCCTGTGCTTTTGTCCTTATGGCATAATCAAAGTTGTGTTTCATTGTTTTCCGCCCTTGCAGAAGTGCATTTAACATTTCATTTTTGTTCTCTATTTGTATTAGTTTGGTCTTTGAAAGTGTAATGTTATTTCTGTCAGTTCTGTGGTAATGGATGAACAGTTTTACTTCGTTCAGATCTAAGTGTTGTATATCACAGCATCCCTCTTTCAGTGACTTGCTACTGGGTTGGAATTGGAATATCCCGTCTTTATGACTCTGCCCTGAGATGGCATTTCATCTTTTTTTTTTAATAATTGCCTTTTTGTTGTTGTTGTTTAGGCCCTTCAGTTTAAAACATCCATGTTTTAAATTTTCTAGACTTAGAAGGGAGAAACTCAGATAACATCTTTGGATGTCTTGGATGGATTGCAAAGCACAGCACTGGTGTTACATTTTAACCTTCCATCTTCCTGGGTGTGACTGAAGGGGTAGTTGTGGATAAATTCTTTATGAGCACTGCAGCACAGAAGTACCTGCTGTATAAATGTGTGTATTGCCATGCATTGCACAGGGATTTATTCTGTGTGCTTCTTACCAGATCCCCAGGCTTTCTTGCAGTACCTTCTGTAAAATGATTTCTGGTACAACGAGTTCTCTGAAACAGAAATGCTGTGGATTTTTTTTTCCGTGTTCAGTGGGTACCTTATTAAAAGCCCAAAGCAAAATTTGTAAAGTTTACCAGCGTTTTTGTCCTTCTGATATTTGTATTTTAAAATCAAGTAGATTTCAGTCATTTGACACTTTTTTTCCCCAATCTTTTACAGTGTGCCGGTCAAATAAAAGTCCCTGGGTCTGTCTGACGTGTTCAAGTGTCCATTGTGGAAGGTGGGTACCAAGAGTCAGTGTGCAAATCTCTTTAGCAGACCTTTACCATTCTCCTTTGTTGCTTGGCTGGGGGACAGTTCATTCAAAATTTCCCTGAAAGACACTTTTCATTATCTCATTTAACACTGCATATTCTGCTTAACGTGGTTCTTTGCTACCTTAGTAGAGGGCAGAGATTATACTCAACATCTGGGGCGTTTGTTTGTTTGTAAGAAAAGTGGACGGTAAATGTGATTATCAGTTCTCCGAGCACTTTTGGGACTGAGCAATTTCGTGGGTTGTTGTAAAGTTCCATTCTGTAAAAGATGTTTTTGTTGTGATAAGATTAAGAGAATTGTTGGAAAACCACAAGTTGGCACAGCTTGTTTTGAGAGAAACAGCTTAGACAGAAAATAGCACAAATGTCCTGCAGTGTAGTCTGGGAACTGCAGTTATTGCCATACCATGGAAGAACCAGCTGCCATCAGAATTCCTTCACTCTACACCTGCTTTGTGGGTGTGTTTGGAGAGGAAGGATTTGCCACAGTTGTTATTCGTATGGCAGGGTAATTGTAGAAAAATTGCTGCTACATAAAGGTTTGAGGTGCCCACATTAATGGAATGCAGTCGGTGTTGACACTTTGACAGCATCTGAGATGTGAGCATGTTTTCATCTCTTGGGTAACATCTGGGCCTGTGTGCTGTGACTCTGGAAAAGCATCATTAAACTTTGTCTTTTGAAGTGAATTGAATAAACTCCAGCTTTTGTTTCTTTGATCTGGATTGCAGTAAGTGTCACAGTTTTAGTAATGTCTCTTATTCAGTGTTTTCAGCACCAAACCTTTTTTTTTTTGCTCTATTTATTAAATTATTTTATATATTTATACTTGGTGAGAGCTAGGAGAGGGGGAGATGCTTCATGTTATGTCATGGTGTGAAATAAATAGTTTGGAATTTTTTAATAGTTACTAATCTTAATAAAATATTATTATTAGTGGCCACAAATGGCATTTCTTGTGTGTGCAGACAGTGAGTCAGTTATTTATGCTGAGGGGGTGGAGGGAATTTACCTGAGGCCCAGCCATGCACTTCTAAGTGTTTATGATTTTCAGCTCACAGTTTGGGCCCTTGCAGTTGTAGTGAGGTACAGTGTAGTGTGCCTTTTTTTTTTTTAATTAAAGATGCTTAATTTCAAATCTTGAGCATGAAAATGCTCATTTTGTCAGCAGAAGAGCTGTAGGATTTTAGATTTCTTCTTCAGTTATGTAACCCCAAGCCCTGGAGCCCTTCAGATTCATGAGCTTTGGTGACTCTGAGATTAAATCCTGCTGCAGGATGGGAAAGCTGACAACGGGTGTGCTGTGGCTGGGGGGCCAGCACAGGCACAGCAGTCACAAACAGGAGTGCTGGGTGGCTAAAGATGTAGAGCTGCATGGCAAAACAGTTGGAGAACTGACTGCACTGGGGGTGAATTACCTGTTTTAATGCCTGTTTGCTTCTTGTTTTAGTGAATGTCGATGGGCTGTTTAAAAGCATAATGTTCTTTGTGTTTCTTTTAGATACGTGAATGGCCACGCAAAAAAGCATTATGAAGATGCACAGATTCCTCTGAGCAATCATAAGAAAACAGAAAAACAGGAGAAAGTTCAGCATACTGTGTGTATGGACTGCAGTAGTTACAGCACATACTGGTAAGGCTTCAAACAGTGGCATTTGGCAACATTTTTTGTACTGGAAGGTGAAAATTTTAGGCTCTTGAGAAACATTATTTATATTCCTCGCATTTTTGGGCATTTCATCTCTTACTTTCCAGACCTGGCTGTTGGAAACACTCTGCTTTTGCATGTGGATTGTAGCACTGGTTGGGGCTAAACTCCCAAGGTCAATTGGCTTAAACAGCAGGAACTTTTTGAAACAAGTGCTGTGTGGTTTGCAGTTGCTTCTGTTTGCTTTGGGGTGTGTTGAGACCTCACCTTTTAATTGCAAAAGCTGCTCAGTTGTAGTTCCTGCTTCCATCAGACTGGTGAGCCTTTCACATACCCTTCGTTGGTCAGAATTCAGACAGTGCTGTAAGACACTCTAGTTCCTGCCCAGGAGACCTGACCCTGAGGTGTGTTTGTGTGTGTAGCTTCTGTGAGTTTGGGAAAGGGATGGATCCCGTTGGGAAGCAGCATCAAGTCTGTGCAAGGGTAAAGAGGAGGTTCAGAAATGTGTCTTTAGGCAGCAGGATGGCCTGGGCTGAGTCGTTCTGTGTGTTTCCCAGAGTGAGGTGAGCACTGTTCAGGAGGCTTAATGTTTATACTGCTAATGTTGGGTTCCACATCTTCCTCTGAGAGCAAAGACTGGGAGTTTATTAAAAGCAATCTTTTTTTGCCTTCAGCATCTTCCATCCTCTTCACCCTTAACCAAAACTGGTGCTTCCCCATTTGCACGTAGTTCCTGGTTTCCCACGGGTGTTGTTACTCGTGCAGGATTGTGTCAGTCTCAGGGAAGTCCATGTTACAGCCTTGTACAATTACTGGGTGTGTGGCTCCACTGATAGGTGTTTGGTTCAAATAATTGGGTGTCTTTTGTGTACTTGATCTGGGAAAAATCCGGCTGTTGGAGTTTGGGTGTCCAGGTTCATGAGGAATACGTCTGTAACAGATGTTTTTGTCCCCTGCAAGTGAAATCACAGTTAAGTGGTCTTCACCTGAAGAAATATTGTTGGGAGCAACTCAGAAGCTGCTCAGATGGTGCGTGGAGCTGTAGGCATGTTAAGCACAGAGGAAAGCTTTGAGTAGCTTGGTGATGTAGGGAAATTTCCCTTTTATTTACACTTTATTTAAAGGACCAGGATTTTTGTTCTGCCCCTGTGTGAAAACAGCAGAAAACAGACAGTGATACATATGCACAGCTTACCAGCACTGGAGCAGCTGTGGGAAGCCTAATTTCACTTTCCCAATTAATCCTGGTAGCAACTGAGTTCTGTGTTGTGGCTTTTTGTTTTGTTTGAAGTATGACCTGTCTTCTAGTCATTCTGAAGGTCATAATAATCTGTGGAGGAATTTTAGCAGGGTGTTTCAAGTCTTGATTGTATCTCATTATGACAAATAGTATGCCCAACTTGCTGAGGCTTGATGAGTTACAGCAGCAAGTCCCAGCACCCTGCTGACCTTATCCCAGACTCAGCAAACTGAGGGCTGTGGGATCTGTTGCTGCAACAGATTGTGCTTGTGAGGAGCAGGTAGGCACGCACTGGGGAGAGTTCTGTGGCAGGGCAGATGGGAGGCAGTTCAGCATGAGATGTCTGCTCTGCTGCAGTCCACGTCAAGGGCTGAGTCATATCTGTGGATGAACTGGAACTAATTGTAGCGAGCTGTGCCTTGGGGAGTTCCTGTGGTGGGTAATTCACCAGCAAGCTGTAACTCCCATGTGAATGTGAAGCTCACCAAGGTTCAGAAGCGGTTTCTCTTTGCTTTTGTTTGGCATATTTCAGTTTTTCCCACGTGATAATCAGAGAAAGACACCTGAATTTGTTCCTGCACCCAGTTGGAATGAGCTTGGCTGTGTGAAGGTGAAGCATGAAGCATTGAAACAACTTCTGCCCCTTCATTTCAGACGGTACTAGGAGGGCTGCTGGCAAATAGTCCTTGCCAGTTAAAGCAAATCTGAGCTTCTGTGGAGAATGAATTGGAAATGCTGTTTGTCAGCTTCAGTGTAGACATGAATGCTGTAGACAGTGCTTGTTTATGCAATGATGTTTCTTTTAAGTAAACTTTTATGTGAAGATTAATATTTTATGCTGGCAGTGTGGGCTGCCTCAATAATTTGAAAGTCAAGAAAATACCATCCTACGATGTAGTTGGATTTTACTTCTACTGTAAAAATAGAGATATTTTGATGCAGTGCTGGCTTTTGTATTTTTGTTTGCAGTTTAGTTTACTGCACAGAGTTGAGGAGAATACTCTTGTTCCATTTTTATCCTATGGATCCCAATCTGCTGTTCCTTAGCTTGCATGATAATAAGCTGTATTAATAAGGCCTGGATGGGCTCTTTTCTAAGAAGGTGGCATTTGATCCTTTGCTATTCTTTGGCCATGTCATAAACTTTGATGCATTCACAAGAGCACAGTCCAAGGTTTGCCTCAACTGTTCTTGTCAGCACAAGGAGAAGAGACACTGTGTAAGTGTGGAAACCACCATGGTTTATTAAGTTTTGTTTCTAGCTGATGTGCAGTCTTGCTGTAAACCAAAGCCAGATCCAGCAGTGTCCTGTAACTGCATTTCAGGTGCAAGTCCAGATGGATGTGTTTTCTTTTACAGGATGACGAGCTTTCAGCCTAGCTTTGAAAAGAAAAGTGTTCCAATTCTGGTGGGACAGTAGTTAATTTTTAATATTTTTTTCAATCTGAGAGGAGGTTTTTATTGTATTTATGAATTTGGTAATATCTTGAAAAATGCAGGTGTGCTTGAACTATGGATTTACTTTCCAGAGGGTTCTGATGTTTATTCTCTGTCCTCCTATTCACCTGCTTAGTCTTCACAGTGGAAAAGTTGAGAGAATGTTAATATTTTATTCAGTATGACAGTATAACTCTCTTCCTGATTCTTGGGTCCCTTTGGAGACAGTGAGTGCAATACTAAACCCTCAGACTAAATTACGTTTGAGATCTTAACTGCTGAGAGAAACAGAGTCCTGAATTCCACTTTTTGGAGGTAATCAGCCTTTCAGTCAGTTCTCAAGTACTAAACACAAAGAGTTTACGAGAAGCACAGGTCTTTTTTGTCTTCAAACTCTGGTGTTTAGTGGGTTAGTGGTTTTTTTGTGCATGAGAGGTAAAATGATCTGTGTAGGAACCCTGCTCTCCTGAAAGAGGACTCTTGTAAATTTGTTTCTCTGTGCACAGACAGTTGGCACAGAAGAAGAAAGGCTGCCCTGTTTACGTATTTGCATAATATGTTTCCTGTGCTCATTTAATCCCAGACAGAGTGTGCAGGTCAGATTTCTTACCCATTAGTCTCCTTGTTATCCCTTAAAGGGGCACAGTTGTATGAGTGTGTGTGTGTCCCTGGCTGATGGAAAAACAGGTAACTGTTAAGAAAATTCTTTTCTAGTCTTTCTTTTTGTGATGCTGTTTCTAGTTAAAAAACAAACCAGACTTACGGTGCTGGTGCATGAGCATCAGAAAATGAGATTACTTAGTACTATTATTTTGCATTCTGCAGTCAGTGACAATTAAAGAGAGAGTAAAAAGCCTTTTATCCAGGCAGTAACATTTCACTTCCTAGTTTACTCATAGGAAGTGTCAGCAGAAGTAAAGAAACTTGGGCTTTTTTCATGTTTGCTGTCCTGTAATTCCTCCAGTCCAGCCAGGGCCTTCAACCCCAGGCTGAGGTTGTGCAGCCCAGTGAAAGGGCCAGCACGCAGCATCAGTGCTCCCAGAGCAGGGCATACATCCCCTGGCTTGCTGCCATTTTGGAAGCAAATGAGGCCAGGAGAGACCAGGCCTTGGAGGGAGCAGAGGTACTAAAAATAGAAAGTGTGTGGAGAGGAAAATACGGTGCTAAGCCCCACGGGGGACCCTCTGCAAGGTATAGAATTTGTTCTGCACCATTGCTGTGAAAGCACATTGTAGAACTGCTGTATGCAAAAGAGGTGTTGTGTTAATTTGGGATAATCTCGAGGATCACAGATGGAACATCTGTTTTGAGTGGCAGCTTCACAGATAGGATGTCATTTCTCAGCAGTTTACCTCTAAGGTGTGTGGGCTTAGCAAATTTAAGTTACTAAAACATAAACCACTACTTACTGTGTTTACTGGATTTATCCAAAATAGATTCATGGTAGTGCTGTTATCTCAGGTAGTAGTGCTGAGTCCTCAGTGTTGCAAGAGAGGTAGTTTAAGAAGCCTGCCCATTAAAAAGACAAATAGAAGAAGCTTGTCTTGAATTTCAATAAATCTTCCAATTACTTTCCTGCTGTTGCAAGGACCCTGACATTTACTGATGTATTTTGTTTTATTCTTCCACCTTGGGGAAGGTGCTAAACTAACATGTGAAAATAAGCTTAGTGTGATGGGTATGGGAGCAAGTATTACATCATCTTTCAGCAATAAGCTGTCATAGAGGCTTTCAGTGAGCTTGCATCTGCTTCCACTCCCTGTGTATCAGCATTAGAAGCCACAGAACCAGAGTAGCAGTGTGGTGCTGGCGTCCCTGGGGTGGGGACACACCTGGTGGTGAGGAGGGGTCAGGCTCTGCTGTGTGCCCCAACCCATATTTGCCTCAGCAGAGCTGCCTGGGGCGGTGTGCTCCGAGGGCTGGCCTTGGGCTGTGTCCTGGGAGAGTGGCAAATGCAGGAGCTCTTCACTGGGTCAGTGGAGGTGGCTGGGAAGGCTGAATAGGAAGGACTATCTAAAACATGGCTGGAAAATAAGCACATTGACAGACTCCTTCCTCTTCCCAAACCAGCTGGGTCTGTGGCCATCTTTTTAAAGAAATGTATTACTGACAATAGTAATTTCTAGATCCTGTGTAAGTATCCATAATTACTGGGTTCATTGTTTGGATGTCTCGAGAATCTTATTAATGTCTCTTCTTAGAGGCAAAAATCAAAGAGGTCCTGGACAGACTGCATTCAGCAGGAGGACCTTTCTTCACTTTCTCAACTCTGTACCCTCCTCCAGAATTTAGTGTTTGAATTAACACTAGCAATACTGCAGATTTGTGCAACAAAGAGTGTTGGAAATTCCAGTTGTGTCTCAAGTCAGTAGCTTCATTAAATTAGGAAGCAAGGGTGGATCTGCTCCAGCAGGAGTAACCTGAGGTGATGATGATGTATTTTGCATTTGAGTTGCTCTTATGCCAAAGAGGCGTGGATACAGCTCTGATATTAAACATATCCAAAGTCAGTTTTCTTCACAGGACAAGTTCAGTTGCCTGTCAGAATTTAAAGCTGCAGTTTGATGCTTCACAGCAAGGGCCAACAAACACTGGGAGCTGAGCTACCTTCGTGGGATGTGGGGAAGGAAGGCCATGACAAGTGTCTGCTCCCTTTTTGTCCCAGTGCTTTCAAAAGAGCTGGGGCAGCGTTAAGCCTTCTCTCACCCTGCTGTTTCTCATGGCAGGTTACAGGTTATGAGGTGGCTGGGCTGGCTCTTGGCTAACCTGCCCTGCTGGGACAGGGATGTGCAGCTCCTGCTGCCAACCTCCCAGGGCCTGGGGAGCTGCTCAGGGTTCTTGCTGTGGATCTGGAGGGCTGGGCTTCCCTACTGACTGCAGCATTTGGTGCGTTGGTTTTAAGGGACTTTTGTCCTTCCCTTCCCTCCCCTCTCTGCTACCCCACCCCTGTATGTGCAGGTCATCTTTCCTTCAGGAATGGAATACTGGATGATCTTTAAGGTCCCTTCCAACCCAAGCCATTCTGTGGTTCATTCTATGATTCCGTGACAAGAGGGTCCCTGTCACTCTAGGACCTCTATTCCCTCTTCTTGTGAGGGCAAGAAATGCAAAGGATGTAAAATGCAACAGAAGTTGATGCCATGTGGTATCAGTGCTCTCCCTGTGACAGTTTGCTGTGCTGTCCTTTTCTTTCTTCAGTGTGGTGTCTGCTCTGGGACTTCACGTGTCAGCAAAACAGTGAAATAAGTGTGGGGGTTTGTTCAGACCTCCCTCCCCCTTTTAGAAATGTCTGTGACCTTGGCCTTTGTGCACTGTATGAGGTGTTACAAGCCCATGGTTTGAATAATAAATTATAATGAATGTTTTTGCTGCTTGGGAAACGCGAGATCCTTGTGGAACGTTTCAGGATTGTAGACTCTTGTAACCCTCGCAGTTTTGATTTGGTTTCACTTTACATTTGCTTTGAGGGATCAGCTTTGCTCTCTTTTTCAGCTCAGTTACCTACTTTTGCACAATTACCCTGAAAAAGCTCAAAGTACTGTCTGAAGTTTTGTCATAAGAGTTTCTGTATAAAAACTAATGAGCCACTGATGTTTGTGGTTAAAGCACGAGGTGGAAGTTGCCACAGACTGCTGGCCCAACTCTGGGAAACTCCCATGATCTCTTAGTTCATCTTCCCTAGTCTTGTTCCATAGCACAGACATGGATGCTGTGTGTGTTCAGCACCTCAGGTTTCAGTGCTGGCTTTACAGTGTTAAAGTAGTTTAGAAATCAATAAAGCCTTTTGTGTTCTGTTTCCTGGGTGTCAGTTGATCTTTTCTGATAAATCGATCCTGATGCTGCTTTTGGTTACAGTGAGTTTTTGTTGAGCTGGAATTCTGCCTTGAGACAGGCAGTGCCTCGTGCTTCTGATTGCTAATAAAGAACTGAACTGGAAGAAAAAATATGCAGTAAGATGATGCCTGTACCCTCTTTTGCTGCAGGGTGGTTTCTGGAGGGAACCAGCCTCAGTGTGTAGGTGTTGTGCTCCTCAGTTCCCCTCATAATCTCTCCTGGATCACTTCAGTGCTTCCCACATGCAGGCTGGTGTGGTTTGAACCTCCCTGAGGTGCTTTGCAGGTCCTCATGGATGTTTTCCTTGCAGTTATCGCTGTGATGATTTCGTAGTCAACGATACCAAGCTGGGCCTGGTACAGAAGGTCAGGGAGCACCTACAGAACTTGGAAAAGTAAGTAGCTTGTTTGCATCCAGACTGCTTTGGGTGGACTTGTAGGACTGGTATTTCAGTTTTATATGGTTATATGTACCTAACATATATGTTTTGGTCCTGCTGTGTGTGTGACACTGTGTGTGTTTAAATAACCTTTTCATCACTGAGAAGCAGGAGGTGCAGAACAAGTGGATTTGGCTGATCTCATATGTCTTGTGTCTTATACAGTAAATCTTGCAGAAGCAGCATGTGATGAAACAGGAATTTAGATATCAATTAACTTTCTTCCCACCTAGACAATAATTACTGTCTTTTCCCATTTAAATGGGAGAGATTTTTCAGAACAGAGCAGAAATAGTTTTGTCAAAAAAGCAGAGTAAGTTGTTTTTTTTAATCAGAGAAATTGAAGTGCAGGTGGGAGTAGTCTTCATATTAATGATATAGTTTGGGTTGCAACCCAAAAGATTAGGAAGGCTTATAAACTTGGAGTTGTACAGAAGACACGTTTTTCCTTTGTCTTTGTCTTATTTTTTCCACTGAAAAATAGATATGATGACCTGGGTGGTGTAGGTGCTGTGGCCAGTGCTGGAGGGCAAATAGAGTTTGCACAGTTTCTTTAAAAATCTTCTGTGTTGCTGAGTAGAAGTACATGTGCATTCAGTGCTTTCAAATCCACTTGAATGCCCCAGAGCTCAAATAAAACTCCTGCCAAGAAATTGCTGTGATTTTGGGAAATGTCTGGATCCTCCCTGAGTTAAATGTCACTTGGTAGGCAGTACTAATGTTTTCATTCTTTTCCACTGCCTTTTGGTGGCCTTCTCAGGTGAATAATGAGATGTAAAGATGGTAAAGCATAATGAGAAGTGCACATTAGTATTTTGGAAATGACCAGGAAATTGATCTTTTCGGGAGGTAAATGATACTGTGGAGCTTTCGTTCTGTGTAATGACAGTTTTTGAATATTTGGAGGGCTTTCTAATTAAAAAAAAAACAAAACAAACAAAAAAAAAACCCAACAAAAAACCCCTACCAAAACAACAACAAAACAAACAAAAACCCCCAAACTAAAAAAAAAAAAACACCCAAAAATCCAACCAAAACAACCTAAGTGAAGCTTGGAACAAGTTATGGTTTCACTATTAGATGACAGAGAAATCATCAACTGGTATAATTGAGAGGCCAGTAATTTCCAGTGATGTGCAAGAGAGTAATTGTTCTTGTAACTTAGTGTTACACAAATGTTATAACCTCATGTGTTTTTATTTAAGTGAGAGAAGTCAGCTGTAACACATAAGTGTATTTTGGATTTTTGGGAACTTAACTTTGTCCTGATTTTCTTGAAGCTGTCTTTCTGAGGGCCCAGATGGTTCTTCGGACAGAAGTATTTTACAGAAAATTCTGTGTCAATTATTTCTTGGATTAAGGGAAAAGATCAATATTTTAGGTGACAAGTAGCCTGCTCATCAGGCCACTCTTCAGGGCACGTTCTGTCGTGGATAATGTGCTGCAGAGGGGCCTGGGCTGCACTCGGGGAGCTGCAGCCTATTTTAAGGCTCTGAAGAGCATGTGTTGCAATTGGGAGGCTGTTTGCTGTCAGTGACAGCTGATGGCAGATGGAATTACTGTGTTGAACATGAGGGTCGTTGTCTGCTGCCTGTTTCACATAAGACTTTGGTTTTGTAGCAAATAACCTCTTTTAATTACTTTCCAACAGTTCAGCCTTTACATCAGACAGACATAGGAAAAGAAAACTGTTGGAAAACTCATCTCTGAACAGCAAGTTATTAAAAGTAAATGTAAGTATGACAGATTCAGTACAGTGAGTTTAAGGGGTTTTTAGAAGCCTGTTGGCCTAGACTTGAAATACTTACAGTCACCCACATTCTGCTTGGTGCACTTTGTCTTTCTCATCTTCTGACCACACACCTAGAGAGCCCCTCCACACAAAAGCAGGTTTGATACACTGCTAAATTTCTGTTTCATTTTTATTCCCCCACCCCCAAGTGCAGAAGGCAAAGAAGCAGGTACACTCCTTTGGGAGGGAGGGATAAGAGTAAGTGTTGGGAAAAAGTATAAAATTTTAACGATTTTATAAAAGAGCTTAGTAAAAGTTGCTTTCAGAAGGAACTGTGGACTAATCTGAAAGCTTTTCTTCTTCTCATTTCATCTTCTTGGGGCTCAGGGCAGTGATGGTACCAAAGGGAGCTGCAGCAAAAGCTGCCTTCAGACACGGAATAATTAACTGATAACAAAGAGGAGCTGCTCCTGAGAGGAGTGTGAATGGAAAGAAGAGGGTAGGGTGGGAGCAAAGCAGTCAGTTGCTGTTTTGCAAAGTCTGGAGGGGTTTAGTTACTTTAAAAAATGCAGTACCTACAGTCAGTTTAGGGTTCTCTGGGTGTGCTGTCTCTGCTTCCTGTACTGCAGGGATTGAGGAAGCCTGGGAGAAACAGTGGGGGGTTCCTGCCGTGTGTCTGGGAAACTCCAAACCACTCAAAACCAGAAGAAAAATCCTAGGCAGCATTTAGAGATGGAGAAGACAGAATTAGAAAGCATGAACCAAATGCTGCTTTTATTCCTAGTCTGTGCTGTTTTTTCAGTTTTGGTAATACTAAATATTACCCATGATGACAGATTATCTTTTCATTGTTAGCACGTGGGACCCTTATCTAGAAAAGGTGGGCACTGCTGGGCATTGATGCTGTGCTGGGTCACTCCGGGCAGGAATGAGAGAAGAATATGCTGAGGACACTGTGGTGTTTGCACTGTGAGATACAACTACTGAAAGTCAGTCTAGCTTTTAAACTGTGAGAGAACAATGAAGAATGCCCCAAAATGAGAGGGGCTTTCAGGGTGATATTTTGTAGACAATGGAGCGTGTCCAAGTGTTGCAGATTCAAGAATTGTCAATGCAACATTGGCCACATTTCTCCTCCCTGCCCACCCTGAAGATTGTTTGACAAAAAGCAAGCCCATCTGTGGGTAACATTGTTCTGGGCTGTAAATGGTGTATATTTTGCTTCTCTTCGTTCAACACATTGTTTTTCCTTCGCACAGTCTAACTTGACTGTTTCTTTCTCAGATAAATGCTATTGTCTTGTCTTTTTAAAACCCTCCTGGCCACCACAAAACTCCACTGAGACTCAGACTAGTGCTGGTGACTTAAAAACCACTTGGAGGCAGACACTCTGTGCATGTTAGACGTGGCAATGGATGGATGAGGATTGGTGTTTTCATTTTTTAAAGGCACTGTAGGGAAATAGCCGTCCTGTTCTCACTGAACATTATTAGAGTGTGAGTATTGAACATAAATACACACAAATCCTTGGCAGTAAGAGCCTGTGATTAACTGTGTGTTGTCCTATTCTAGATTTATTTGCACAGGGAAAGGTGAAGTGTAGTTTGCTGTTGACAGGAGTGAGTAAGAAACAGGTTTCATGTCAAGATGGAGCTTCCAGGTAGTTTGAGCTGGTGAGGTGGTTGCTTTGTGTTTGAAGCTGCACTCAGGGTAGTTGGTTATTGTTCAGATATCTGCCTTTAACTGCCTTGCTCTCCTTTCCAGGGAAGCACCACTGCCCTTTGTGCCACAGGCCTCCGGAACCTGGGGAACACGTGTTTCATGAACGCAATCCTGCAGTCTCTCAGGTACTCCAGGGCTGTGCCCACCCTCTGGGTGCTGCAGCATTGGGCAAGTGACTCTGGCAAGTTACCACTGGATCTGCAGGAACGGGGGCTGTGGGTACCATAAAGTCGTGTTCCACAGTGTGAGGCGTGTCCTGGGATGCAGCATTCCAGAGGAAGCCTGTCTGCAATGCCTGCCATGACCTCAGCAGAACAGGAGGCTGCCCTTCACTGCTGAGGCTGCTGAAATACATTGGTGTTTATGATCTCTGTGAAAGCAGAGACAGTCTTTGAGGATGGGTTTCATGGCAGTGGGCAGGAGAACAGTTAGACTGAGCTGTTAGACTGCATTTCATTGCTGCCAGGACCAACTGCTCTGCAGCTGTCCTTTGGCATTGCTGAATTTGCCTCCTTCCCTGAGAGGCTGAGTTGGGCTGTGGCAGAGCTCAGCAGTCTCTGCTCTATTTTCCATCACTCAGGGCTCCCTGGCAGGAGCTGAGGCACACATGTCCCGTGTTCCATCACTGGGGCTGTGGTGGCAGAGGCAGGACTGGGGGTGGTGGTAGACATGGCGTTAACCTCAGCAGTGCGGTCTGGGTTGTTAGGAACTGGCACCTCAGTCTGTCACATGGTATCTCTCAGTCAAAGCAGAGCCAAAATGTAATTGTTTTAGGTAGCTGGGATGACAGTGATGTTTACAGATCTGCTCAGTTACTTACAGAACATGAGCGTTTGCTACAGTATTTCTTGTGTCATGAACTGCTCCTGATTGCTATCCTATATGGAGTTGTGTTTCTGCATTTCAAAGAACAGGCTCCAGAATACATAATATTGTCTTTTTTCTCTGGCCTTTAAGGATTTCATTCATATTTCCTTTTTTCCTAGTAACATTCAGCAGTTCTGCTGTTACTTCAAAGAGTTGCCTGCGGTGGAGCTGAGGAATGGCAAGACGGCGGGGCGGCGAACTTACCACACCAGGAGCCAGGGGGACAACAATGTGTAAGCTCTGTGTGCTTGGGAGACTGAGCTGGGCAGGAAACAGCCTGGGCAGCACAGCCACCACACACTTCTGAGGTTGCACAATTCACAGGGATCACAGTCACGGGAAAATCGTTGTCTGTGCAAAGAAAGAAACTTGGATCCCTTGCAGTTGCTGTTCCAGGTCTGGCGTTGCAGGGAGGGCAAGCAGATACATCAGAGAGCTCTGGAGTGTAACTGCACTTTAATAAGGTTCAGAAGTGCTGGTTAGATGTGCTCCAGACATTGTGCTACCTAATTCCAGCTAAAATATGGTCATGAGGATGTGACTGCGAGTCAACATACTGCTACTACTGCAAAAATAATAATTAGAAGTGATTCACAATCTGTGGCTTGTTAGAGCAAGTGTTAAAGGAGTGATGTTAGCAGGCTGCACTAAAATGGCAAAAGGTGG
This sequence comes from Lophotriccus pileatus, assembly GCA_035583135.1. Classification (NCBI taxonomy): domain Eukaryota; kingdom Metazoa; phylum Chordata; class Aves; order Passeriformes; family Tyrannidae; genus Lophotriccus; species Lophotriccus pileatus. Next base: position 18,752,344 of record JAWWES010000018.1, read on the forward strand.
GGAGATTTCCATCTGAAATGTAGTTTCCTGACCTGTATATCTCTCCAACATTATAGGTAGGAATTTGGACGTAAAATCTTTGAAGGTGCTGGAAAGGGTATTTACACAGACATTCCAGGCTTAACCAAGCTAATGTTTGATACTTGTACCATTGACTGAGTAAGCCTCTAAGGGTTATAACACAAACCCACATTAAACACCAGCTTTTCTTTTCTTTCCAGTTCACTGGTGGAAGAATTCAGAAAGACACTCTGTGCTTTATGGCAAGGAAGCCAAACTGCATTTAGTCCGGAGTCTTTATTTTACGTCGTTTGGAAAATAATGCCAAATTTTAGGTAAGTTTTGTGAAAAAAAACCCAAAAAAAACCCAAAACCCACACCAAAACCCAATATTCCTGATTGCAAACTTGTATTGCTGGTGTCCTACTCTAAAATGGGCTGCATCTGCTTTGAAAAGGGTCTTTGCTTGAATCCACAGTTTTGTGTCCCATCAGTAGTGCTTGCTTTTCTTCCTGCCCTTCTACCACAGGCTACATGTAGCAATGTCAGAGAGGACAGACATCTCAAATCAGAAATAGCAGTAGTTGTAGCTTTGAGCTGGTGCTCCAAAGGGTGAAAGATACAAGATAATGACTGGTAGTAAGTGCCAAGTGCAGGGTGTTGACAGAACCCAGCTTGGCTGCAAGAAGAAAGTGATGTGGTCAGATTAAAAACGATACAGCACCTATAGGCCTAAATGCAAACATACTGGCTGAAACTTCCTTGATTCTCTCAAAATACTGTAATTATCAGCTGGACATGAAATGAGGGCTATGAGAGAAGAATCTTGTGCATAAAATAGGCATTTTGTGTCCGTACTGACAAAACAGACAGTAAAAAGAAAGGGGAAAGGTTACCAAAGTAAATCGAAGTATCGTTCCTCTCCAAGGTCTCCCTGTCCTGGCCCCTGAACCTCTTTCAAAGGAGCACTGAAACCTGTTAGGATATATTGTGATGAAGGTAAGTTGCTCCATGTTCTCGGGTAGTAAAGATGTTCTGTTCTCTGTTGTATCTCCAGCAGTGCTGAAAAGATGCTGTGAACACACCTGCTCAGCGAGTCACCCGAGTAACACTGACCTGTTTATTCTGCTCCTCACACTCCCACTTATGTTTCACTTGGCTGATGAGAATCAAGGAAGTTTAATACCAGTAGTTGCAAGCAGTGACCAAAACATTACAGGGAAACAAAGATCACCCATAATGTCCATGACCAGTTTCCCTGTATTATGGTCTTCTCTATAATTCTTGTTAGAGTAAGGGAGGAACCAGTTCACTGAAGTTCCTCAAGCAAATTTTCAGCACTGTGGGTTCTATCACAGCTTTTAAAAGAAAAAGTGCTGTTTGTTGGGATTCTCCCTCTTCCCTTTTTGTTCCCAGTTTTCTGGGAGCATGTCCATGATTAATGGATAAGGGAACTCATAAAATCAAATTGGAGAATAGAGTCAGCTTCTTAGCAGGTCCCCACCTCCACATGATCCAGGGGGAAAATCTGGATTTGTTCAGTGCTTAATTGCACCTTGTAAAAGCTAATGATGCTGCCATTCCAGTTCTGCCTTGTGCACTTCTTGGGAGACTGGGAGAAGCCAGAAGGAAAGAGCCAGTAGCATGTTAGCAGCAAACCAGCCACTTTGGCATGTGCTTTTGGAGCCTGAAGTGAGGGGGCAGGGGGAGGAAACAGTTGGAAATGTGGTTGAATTGTTTCAGGCCAAAGAGATTTCATCTGCCTGGGAGGACTGCGAGTGCTGCTGCCCTCCATGCCCCTCTGTGCCCTGCCTCAGGGAGTAGGGAGGATCATTTGTAGCTACTGCAGGCACAGCTGCAATGCCTCTGGGCTCTCCTGCTGCTGTGCAGGTCCTGCTCTTTGGCTGCTGCTGTGCTCTGTGCCAGGGTAGCTCTGGAGCCTCCTGCCGAGCTGCAAGATGTGTGTTTTGCTGCTTTACTGCTGTATGAATAGTCTCCTCTGTTTTCCTGGTAACTGTCCCTGTTTATCTCCTCCTCTTGCCAGTGGGAAAAAGAATGCTGGAGGTGGGCTTGAGTTGAGTTGCTCCAGGTGGATGTAGGTCAGTGTTGTTACACAGACAGACTGTCAGAGAAACTGTGCTTTTTGCTGAAGGGCTTTAAGATCACAGTTAACTTTAAACAGTGCATTGTCCATAACATCATGTCCTTTTAAAGATCTGTAATCTGTACTTAGGCTTTTTAACAAATCCAAAGAATTTTCCATCTATAATTAGCATACTTGTGTGCAAGTATAAATACATGCACCAGGAGGACAGCCAGCCATGTGGAATGATTCTGAAGGTTTAGTTCTTCAAACTTGTTGCAGAGCAAGTGTGCCACGTACTTCAGAGCTCTTTTGTGAGGAATTTAGTGTCCAAAACGTGTCTGAAGCAAAGACTTTCCATAAATTTAATGTTCAGCTGTTTAATGTGGCTGGTTGTATGTTTACTGAAGATATCTGTGTTCAGTAAACTAAGCAAATTCTGTGTTACCTCAGCAATTTTAAAACTGTGCAGAATTAACGTGCAGCTTTGAAGAATTCTGTTCTACTACTTTGTTTCAACAAATGTATAATTATTGTGCAACTTTGGGAGAGTGAGTCCTGGTTTTGGCTGTACAGGGCTGTGGCCTGTTGAAGCACAGCAGTGTTCCTGTGTGCCAGTTTTTCCCTTGTAAAAGTTAGGCAGTGCAGCTCATGTGTCTCAGGCTGCTGTAAGATCTACATGCAGACTCACCGATTTATTTTAAAGCTGCTGGTTAGGAAGAAAGCATTACTGTAATCCTACAGAGTGAAAAGGCTTTATTTCACTTTCCTGCTGTTACCTCCTAGCAAGACTTCCATAGGGTATCTGTGTCCTTCCCTGAGCACATCAGCCTCACATTGCCCAGGGTCTGTTCTTTCTCTCCAGCTCTGCCTGCCCTGCCGTGAGTATCACAGGCATTTTTCTCTCCCCCGAGCACTGGCATAAAAAAAACATTTGTTTTTTTCTTCTAGACATTCCTGTGTGATAGTTACTGCCAATACTTAGGTGGAGTAGTGAGGGGGAAAAGGGGCAGGGGAGGCCTGATAAAACAGCCTGAAAGAATGGACAAGAGGAAGAGGCAAAGCCAGCTCCTGCTCTGCAGGGATTTTGGTAGCTCGGCCTACAATGGCTTGCACATAATTATGTCAGTGTTGCACAAAGCTGTCACTGTTTCTATGTATGCTTTTCTGCTTTGTCTCAGTGTACAGCTTAATGGCAAATGAACAGCAGTTGTTTGTTGAATTTGATGCATGAGTTAGCTTAAATAACTGTAAAGGCACATTTCCCCCGATGGCTTCTCTGTTCTCCTCCATAAGTTTTGTTAGTGGTGAGATAATGGTGGTGGAGCAGCCTTGCTGCTGAGGACAGGGCACATCTGAGGCTGGAGCCCCATCCTCCCAGTTCCAAATGCTCCAGAGTTGCTCTGAATGCCCCACCATTACCTCCCTCTCCCAGCAAATTGTGTAAGTTATGCAGGGGAGGTGTGCAATTCTGAGCATGGCTACAGAGGTCTTGTCCGAATTATTTCAGATTTCATAGTGTTACTGAAAGATGCTTATGGGAAACAAACCCTGAGATCAAATTCCTGCCTTTGGTGGGGAGGGGAACAAACAGGCAAGCAAACACTTGGACCTGCAGAATGAGTGGGATCAGTGGCTGAATGAAAACCGCTCACAAACCCGACTCGGAATCCTACATGAATAATACATTCAGTGGTACCTTCCTTCTGAATCTTACCAGGTTCGAGAGTACAATGTACTGACCATAATTGGTGGCACATTCAGAGCAGGGAGAAACAGTGCAGGGTGTGAGTGGGATTCCTATGAATCAAATATGTGAATCAGATACAGTCAGTGACAAAGCAGATGGAGGGGGAGTCTGTTACATCCTGTACTTTCATTGACATGATACAGTGCTGGGGTGCTGCTGGCATGGGCTGGGCTGGGTGAGACCAGTTAATGTGGCCTAATGTGTTATGTTAACCCAATTCCTGAGCAAAGGTAGGTGTCTGCTGCTCCCTGTTGTTTTCTTTTCCTATCCAAAATGCATATCCTTAAATGTTTCCCCCTCCTCAAAAAGAGATGAGCGGAGAGCGTGAACTGCAGAGGACCAGAGTCAGTTTGTGTAGACATTGCTGTGCTGCTTCCAAGCAGAGGCTGCTTGGAAAACCTTCTTGGTACAAAACACATGTGTGAAGTCTGCTCAGTATGAGTAAACAGCCAAAGGCTTTTCCTGACCCTGCTGTGTGTGTGTGTCACCAGCAGAGCAGCCTGGCTACTTTGTGATGTTGTTGCTGTTGTCCCTCTCCCCAGGGGGTACCAGCAGCAGGATGCCCACGAGTTCATGCGTTACCTTCTGGACCATCTACACCTGGAGCTCCAGGGCGGCTTCAACGGCGTCTCACGCTCAGTAATTTTGCAAGAGAATTCCAACCTGTCTGCAAGCAACAAATGTTGCATGTGAGGAGGGGCTTTTAATTTCCTCAGCGCCTTAATGCCTTTGTACATGGGGTGGCCCTGAAATTTCGAACCAGGGCTCCTTGTTTTGAATTTTCTTTGCTGCCTCTGTGATGTTAAGAATTGAGAAGCTGCGGGTTATGAAGGATGAGCATCTGCAGGATCCGTGTCCTTTCAAAGGGAAGTGTGTCCTAGATCAGCAGTTTTCAGAGGTGTGAGTGAGCACACAGGCTAAGTTGTTAAGACAAACCTTTTAATTTGCTTCAGGCAGGAACGTTAAGTCAGTTCAGCCTGAACATTTGGTCTTTGATCCCCTACATTAAACTTGAGGGAGTTTTCCCTTCCTGGGACACAGTAAGCAGGCCTGAGAGAGGCAGGATTTTAGAGGTGCTTCATTAGGCAAAGCCTGGAGTTCAGACTGAGCTCTTCACTGTGTTTATGTTGTGTTACTGATGCTTAAAAACCCCCAAAAAGAATCTTAAAATGTTTTTTAACATTTTTAACATCTTTGTAGAACTGACATGTGTTTGAAAACACTGAAAACATTTTGAATGTCAAAATCCAGGGAGAATTTAAACTTTGTTCACCTGTTTACTTTTGCCTTGAGAGTGGCTGTGGAGAGGCAGGGAGAGGTGGAGTCAGCTGTGTTCTGTTGAGGGCAAAGTAAGGTCACATCCACTTGAGCACCCACAGTAAAGTAATAAATGTGCTGCAAACAACTCTCCTTGTACCAGTGTGTTTGAGGAGCCTTTTCCTCCTGCTCAGGCAGCTTTCAGATGAGCTGTAAGGGTGTAGGTGGGGTGCAGGTCAGGGGCACAGCTTTCTGCAGGCCTGTGGTGTCAGATCTACCAGCACAAACCAGCAAGTTCAGCAGTTGTATAATAATGTAACTTCAATTTTGTTTGGGCTTTTTTAAACTGGATTATGAGAAGCAGGCCCATTACATAACCTGCTAAGACAATAAAGTAGGAGAGCAGTGAAAGCTTAGAGAACAATGATGATGTTGCACATTATTGTGCCTTAATGCAACTTGAGCTGTCTCTGGCAGTGAAGTGCAGAAATGTGCCCCAAGAATTCAGAAGTACTTGTAAGAGAGTGTCACATTAAACCAAAAATATGCTTCACCTGTCAAGAAGGAAGAAATTTTGTTTCAGATACAGCTTTAATTACAGTGTTAAAATACTGGTCAGGTACAGCTCCACTAGAGAAATGCAGCTGACTGGAATATTGCACCACTGAAAGGCTGAGCATCTGCTTAGAGCACACACAGTTCACCCTTTCTTTAGGTACAAGGTGAAGCAAAAGTTGTGTAGCCACTAAAAGGCTGCAGTGAGCAGTTGTGGGTGAGTGACCTGCTGGGTCAGTCCCTGCCACCCACGGACAAGCAGCTCAGCCCAGCAGTGGGAGGTGTAAACACAGACCAGGCACAGGAAATGGAGCTCAGACATTGTGACTGACTGTACCTCTCTGATGTGGTTTGTCTAGAAATGGAGCATCTACTGTTGTCACAGCCATTTTTGGAGGCATTCTTCAAAATGAAGTCAACTGCCTAATATGTGGAACTGAATCTAGAAAGTTTGACCCATTCCTAGGTAAGGTGCCTCTTGCTTCCAAAATACCATGTGACTGAGGGCAGAAAAGAAGTCTGGAAAGACCAGGCATTGTTTTATTCACATTTAATTCATTTATGTTTTAATCTTTGCTTTTCCAGACCTTTCACTAGATATTCCAAGTCAGTTCAGAAACAAACGTTCTAAAAACCAAGAAAGTGGACCAATGTGCACGCTACGAGGTAAGGGAGCCTGGGCAGGGGAATCACCACCAGGACTAAGAGTGTACTCAGAGGGCTGGGGCTTGGTGCCTTCTCATCTTCCAAGATTTTGTGCTAGGAGGTGCCAAAATAATTTTCCATGAAGGCCTTAACCCAGTCAGCGTGTCTTGACATCGTGCTCTGATGAACTGGGGCCCAGCAGTGCCTCAGGAGGTCAGTTAAATAGCAGGAGGACTCCAGCAGAGGTTTTTCTCTCTAGTCAGAGTATTCCTAATGTACCTCAGTCTTTCCAACCAGCTCCCTGCATTGTTGCCCGTGGGCATTGCCAAGGCTCAGCAGCACGAGCCCTGGCCACAGGAGGGGTGGCACTTGGGGGTTCTGCTTGTTAAAGAACAAATGCAGTGCAGCAGCTTGGGCAGCAGTGCTCTGGCAGCATCTTACAGGCTCTTACTGACCTTTACAGCATGCTGATTGTTACAGACGTGTCAGTATACTTGCTGCAGATTGTGAAATACTAATATTGCCTCTTCACTGTGGATCTAAAGCCAAACCACCTTTCAGAGTTGAACGTGCTTCTTTAGGAAGTCAGTCAGCTTTCTTTGAAACCAGCTGTGCTTAATGTTGGGCAGAAGTTGGTTTGAAAAATGGAGATTTTTGTAAATTCCTTTTTTTTTTTCTCTTAAACTGTTTATAGCTGTTTTCAGGACCATGTTACAACATGGCATTGTATTAAAACACCTTAGTACACAGGTTTTTGCTGCACAGGTGGCTGTAACTAGAGTGACTGCAGCACAGGCTCACCTGTGTTGCTGTATTGGTTGTATTTCATGTTACAAAAATGGCTCGATGTCCCCTTCAGTCGGGTTTCTTTGTGTGGTCGTGTTCAGGGTTTTTGTGTCTTGCTCTTTTCCAGATTGTCTGCGCAGTTTTACAGACCTGGAAGAACTTGATGAGACAGAGCTGTATATGTGTCACAAATGCAAAAAGAAACAGAAGTCCACCAAAAAATTCTGGATTCAGAAACTACCAAAGGTTCGTGTAGGCACGAAAAGTAACGGTGTGACTGTATGTCAAGGGAAATAATGGCTCAGCCAGCACCTGCCCCTGCCCAGGCTGCTGCAGGGCCTGGCACTGAGTTCATCCCTTGCTGTGACACTGCCTCCCCTTCCCTGTGCCCTGCAGGTGCTATGCTTACACTTGAAACGCTTTCACTGGACAGCATATCTGAGAAACAAGGTCGATACATATGTTGAGTTTCCCTTACGAGGCCTAGACATGAAATGCTACTTGTTAGAGGTAAGAAGGCTCACCAGCACCTGCTGCCCAATTTTGTTCCGTGACATTTATTACAAATTACGGTAGGTGCTCTTGAGATTTGAAGAGTTTTCTGTTTTTCCAACCACAGCCTGAAAACAGTGGCCCAGAAAGTTGCCTGTATGACCTCGTGGCTGTGGTTGTGCATCATGGCTCAGGGTGAGTACGTGGAGCTGTGTTGGCACAGACCTTCTCCCACTCAAGTATATGCAGAGTTAATGAAGGGTTTTCTGTCCCTAGGGAATGTATTTTAACTCCTGGAAATAAGCAGTAATTTATGAACTGGCATGGAACTAAATTTAGATTACCTTCAGGTAGCTCTATACAGTTACTCCTGTGAATGCCCACGGGCAGTCCTGGGGGTTAATGACTAGAAGCGTGAGGTGGAATGAAAACAGCCTAGTTCCAGCAAGTCCTGAACCAAGAGAATGAATCAGGGGGCCTTTCAGAAGGTGTTGCCTCATGTTGAAATTCTTAGTACAGACCAGAAAGTGCATGTGTGCACTTGGGCTAAAGAGGAGTGTGTGTGCTGAGATGGGCACTGTGAAAGCACTTACCCACTATCACCCTTCCTCCCCACAGTCCTGCCCCAGGGCTTGCTAGTGGTCATAGTTTGAAGTAAAATGGGTGGATGTTTTTTCACTTTTCCCCAGCCCTGACAGTTCTGTTGAGAGTAACAGCAGTAGGGACAAGACAACTGTTTATCCTGAGAGAAACGCGTCCTTGTTGTTTAGGCAGTCACTCTCTGGGGGTGAGCTGTGAAAGGAATTTTCTTAAGGAAATTAAACCCCACCTTGCTGATACCTGCATTGAAGTCTCAGGCAATGTGAGTGTCTCCAGCCTGAAATGGGGAAGATTTCTGAAAACAAAGTGCAGTGAGATTTTTATAGCTAATGCCTGAAAAACGGACAATGGACTCGACTTGTACCTAAGCAAATACGAAGCTGCAGGCAGCCTTGCACAAAAGTGATGGGATTTTATATAAAAACCCCTTTAAACTCCTCCCAGTGAGTTATTATTTTACTTATATAAAACTTGAACTTGGAGAACTTGGAGCTGCGCAGCTCAAGCAGGGAAACACCTTCCCACAACTGCTGTGGGGGCTGTCGGTGCCTGGTTCCTGGCAGGCTCAGGGCTGTGCTGTGTGTGACTGTGTCCCCTGGCAGGCAGGATCAGGGCTGTGTGTGACTGTGTCTCTCTGGCAGGCAGGATTGGGGCTGTGTGTGACTGTGTCCCCTGGCAGGCAGGCTCAGGGCTGTGCCGTGTGTGACTGTGTCCCCTGGCAGGCAGGATCAGGGTAAGGTGCTGTGTGTGACTGTGTCTCTCTGGCAGGCAGGATCAGTGCCGTGTGTGACTGTGTCTCTCTGCAGGGTGGGCTCTGGCCATTACACGGCGTACGCGGCGCACGAGGGCCGCTGGTTCCACTTCAACGACAGCACTGTGACCCTGACGGACGAGGAGACGGTGGGCAAGGCCAAGGCCTACATCCTGTTCTACGTGGAGCGCCAGGCCCGGCCCGGCGCCGACAAACTCTAATACCTCCTTCTCAGTCTCACTTATCAAGTCCACCGGACAAAACATTTCCATTTCTCCATAAATACTTGATCCAAGACTTATTGATTTCATTGTGCACTTTTCAATTTCCTCTTGTGGGTTTTAGTTTTGTTGTGTCGATGGTAGCATTTGACTTACTGAACTTGGACACAAACTAACTTTTTTTTTTTTTTTAGTTATACCAGAAAACCTCAGCAGATTTTGATTTGCTGCTTTAGTTGTGATAACTCGATTTTTATATATATAGTTTCAAGAAATAGTTATTTGACTTTTTTATATTAATGTTTTCAGTTCTCACTTTCTAAAGGCACATTTACATCCAAGAAGCTTTCTGTCCTCCTTAAAAGGTAAATGTGCTTCTGAAGAGCAATACAACTCATGCTGTTCTCAGTGCTGTCACCTAGATATGATTTAATCTCTTTGAATCAAGAAATTGTTTGCACGTCCTATTTTCCCTCGTGCAAGAAACTTAAACAGTGACCTCTGACCAATCATTCCTTGTCTGCAGCAGAGAGGAGATGTGGCATCATTAAGTAGACCAGGTAATTGCTGCTATATTGGTGTGTATTCAGGCTGCTGACTTTCAGGAATCATTGTAAATAAACAATTGGTTCAATTGTATTAATACTGCAATTTAATTCAAATATTCCTCACATACAATCTACCCCCCACCCACTTCAAATTTAAAAAACCTCAAAATTACCTGTCTAAATTGTGTTGAGATTTATGGTTTCCCGGCTGAACCTGATTTGCAATAGACATCCCTTGTTTTAGACTGTCATCCTGAAATTGGACCTTGAACACTTGCTTGCTTGAAAACTTGGGAAAGTTCCTGGCAGTAGGACCTCCAGCCTTCTTTCCTGGTGGGAATTGGGAGTCTTGGGGCTAAACAGAGGCTGCAGTTGAGGTGAGCCCTGAAGGAGGCAGATGGTGTTCCAGGGGCTTTGCATGGGGTTGTTTAGTCAGTTCAAATGCAAACTCTGGGAAGAAGGTGCTGTTCCTGCCCGCAGAGCCGGGGTGAGGGAGGGGGTGAGCCAAGCCTGCAGGGGCCTGGAGGGCACTCAGGGAGCTGTAGCAGTGGCATCTTGGCTTGGTCTCTGGGTGAACACTGGCAGTGTGATGCAGTTTCTAAAACTTGGCCATGTAATGGGGAAAGACTTGTGCTGAAAAAGCAACCTGAATTTAAGCTGTCCTGCTGTTCTGAGTAGTGGAAGTCAGCAAGATGAAAAAAGGTGGAGAGCAGAACCACACGTGCACAAGCCAGGAGTCTGACACAAAGTCTGACATTTGCCAAATGCTGCATTTCAGGTCTGTTCCCTCAGTCCATCCTTTCTGGCTGGCCCTTTGTGCCAAGCAAGGAGCTGGGCCCTCCTGAAATCTCACAGGAGTGGGAATATACTTAATGTAGAGTCACACCCTCAAACAGCCCCTCTTAGCTTTGTTAGCAATAAAATACAGTAGTCTGAAAACACACAAGAACTCAAAATGTGATTCCCCATTTTAGTTCCTGCTTCTGAAAGCCCTGGCAGGGTGGAGGGGTTGTACAAAGACAAATCACAGCCAGATCTTTGTGACAGTGGCATTCTGGAGAGCTTTTTCACAGCATCTTAAACCAGGAAAGGGAGAAATTGGCTTCATATAAAACTGCAGGAAGCGTTCAGCATAGCCAGTGGTGTATGAATATGGCAGCAGGTGAAATCTATGGGGTTATTATTGGATACACAGTCACATATGTAAGGATCTTGTCTTTTAGTTAAGCTGAACAGTACATAGACCTACTCATTGCTTTAAACTGTGTAGTTTGTCACCTTCCATGTCTCCCTTTCTCGCAGGCAGGGTGTGGGGCAGGTAAAGAAGCATCACAGCATGTTATTACCCTCCCTGCTTACTCTAGTTGGTAAGGGGTGTAGATCCCATCCATAGCTGCATTTTGCCTGCAAGCTGCTTGGACTGGAGTCCTTTAGCATTTTCCCTTCCTTTGACAATGCCAAGCTTACGGCACAGGAGCTATGAGCCAGCAGCAATATCCCTTGCAGTAGTCAGGTGTGTGCAGTGTTCTTGCAGAACAGCGATGTAAATGTGCCTTTCTGTATTCTTAGAAATTTAAATTTGTAATCTTCAGCAACATTCACTTATTTTAATCAGCTTCTACTTCTTTTTTGGGTCAGAGTTATGTTCTCACTTCCTTCCAGTCCCTTTTGTGTCTGTAGCACCCAGGCTGGGCAGGGCTGTCTGCCTGGCCTGGGCACACAATGCAATCACAGCGGGCGTGTTCTCGCAGCGGGCGCTGCCGAGGGCTCAGCCATCTGCTCTGCTGGAACAAGGACAGTGTAAAGCCTTTCCTAATTTAACTTTCTCCCACTGCAAACCCAGATGGACAGTATGAACAGTTTGTTGTGGCAACACAAGTATTTCTCTTCCTGGTGGAGAACTTTGCTTATCCACTGTATTCTATTCAGTGTGGTGTCAAAAAAAAAGTAACTGAGCACTGAACCAGTAACATGTACTGCACCTGGCCTAGTATTACATTTTTAACCTTACTTGTATATCCTATATTTATCTACTAGCTCGTGGGGGGGATATCTCTTTCATTTAAGCCAAATGTTTCTTTTCTACTTACTGCTGATCATAATACACACTAGGCTGGCAAGAATTTTTTTTCTTGCTTGTGACTGCTCTGCAAGCAGCAACTGCTCTCTACAGTTCAGAGACTTGCACATTTTTCACCAAAATTTGTCCCATCAAAGGTTGTCCTTTTGTTAGTTATCGTTTAGCCACGTCTACAACTGGAGACAAGGTTTATGTCAAAATGCAAAATGTCCAGCTCTCAGCTGTCAGCAGGAGAGTGTAAAACTGAGACAGGCAGGGACAGTGGACTTGGATCAAAAGCAGGAGGCCGTTTGTAAGGATTTTAGTCCAGCAATGGAAAGTGTAACACGTGGTGTTCCAAAGTTTCCCCAACAATGTTTCATTACTGCTGTGTCTGTGTCTTACTGATGAGGTCATTGGCACCTTGACAGCTGATTCCAACCTGCTGTAGGATCTCCTCAAGTACTGTAGTGCCATAGTTGTAACTGTTTACCATTAAACTCTTGTGTGTAATTTTCAGTGAGGATTTACTGACTGTGCTCATCTTGTGTGTTTCTGGAGCGTTTCCAGGATGAATGTGAATTATATCTCATCACACAGTGTGTTTATGGAAAATGTGCCATTAAAGTGTCTCCTTTCCTTAGAACATGAAACTCCTCTTGTCCTTCTCCAGGCTTGCAGAACAACTTCAGTGTCAGTCTTTGAACACAGCTGGCAGGGTATTGCACCTTGTGCTGGGGAAAACAAAATAAAGCCATTGAAGTGCTCCTGACCATGTACCACCTCTACCAAACTGTGCATCTAAACCCAGAGAGGACCTGCCATTCAATTTTAAAGGACCTTATCACCCAAGTGCTGTTAATTTTTATGTCAGATTGTGGTGCACCCAACTCTGTCTGGCAGGAGTCCACCCCAGCACTGCTCACCGTATCATCCAGCTCTGCTGCCTTGGTGGTTTGTTGTCTTTTGGGGTTGGTTGGGGTTTTTAAAATAATATTTTTTAAAGTAATACTCCTGTACGTGTAACAATTCTGAGCAGTCTCAGCTGTTCAAACCTGCTCACAAATTAAGGTAAGTTCTTTGAAGAGCTGAAAATGCAAAAATGATAATGAAGAACAACACCTGCTGGGACACCATTTACGCTGCTGTTTTCCAGTGACCGCCTTACCTGGTATGTGAAACCTTGTCCCTTCCTTGAAGCACTCCTAGCACTGTCCAGAGCCTGGCTCTGAGCAGGAATGTCCTCCTCCTTTCAAGGAGAAGATTAAATTGCAAAGGATATGAAACCAAAAAGACTGGCAGTTGTTAAGCCCAGCTTACTGTACACAGAAAATGGCTAAAGAGTGAAACCCAACTGCAGACACACACAGCTCCAGCACTTCCTCGGGACACGGAGGTAGAACTGCTGCAGCTGCAAACACACTTCAGAGCTTGTTTCTCAGAGCTGAATTTCTCAGGGTAAGAAGGAAAAGGTGAACTTGGGTCCCACTCAGCCCTGTCATATATGAAATCACTCCTAATTGAAGTGCACAGGTACATCAATCTCCCAGCTGTTACAGATGTGCAGGCCACCTGTAAACCCCCACAGAGCTGTTGTTTCTGTCAACCCATTTGTTAAATGTTTTCTCTTGCATTTACACCAGGCAGAAGATAGATATAAAATACCTTAATCTCAAGCATTTTTGTTTCACAAACATGAAAGTTCAAGGGCTATAACAGCTTTTAATTCCAACCCACCAGTTGCTGTCACTGTTTTTCTTCCAGGAGCAACTTTCTGCTCCAGTTTCTCCAACTGCTGGAAAACAAGCACTTATAAAACCATTTCCATATCTCCTTTTACCACCAAAAAGTGGAAAAAATGTGCCCGTGGTAACAGAACTAAACCTACAAAACCAACCCAACCCAACTTGTAAACCTATTTAAAGCACAAGCCCACAAGGAGCTAAACACAGACCTGCTGTTCCCACGAGTCTGTGCCATTCCCTCCCTCCTGCAGGAGGTGGGACACAGCCAGCTTTGTTTATAGGATCAGAGCCCAGCCCCAAATAACTATGCAGGAAACTGCCCACAGCTCTGAGGCTGCAAATTGAAGCTGCAGAGGGTGTGGATGTGCTTAAAGCACCCAGGGAATTTTTAGATGATGTTTTGAAAGGTCATTATCCAGTGTAACAGTCCTTGAACATGAAGCAAAAGCGCAACCTCAGAAAAATCAGGGAACAAATAAAGGCCACAATTGTTGTAAACACAAACTGCTGCTCAGAAAGCCAAGTCTTCCTGATGGGAAAGGCTGGCAAAGCCACTCCCTGCAGCTGTAGCTACACCCCATCCCCACTCCGGGAACTCACAGGAACTGTGCTAAACTCCAGGAGTGGCAAGGGGAAAGAATCCCTTTTAAGGAAGCATTTCATGGCAGTCAGGCCCTGCTGTCCCACAGCCCCTTCCATCCCCTGGCAGAAGGGAACACGAGCTCTGTTACGTTGTTTTGCCTTTCCCTGTTCTGAGCTGCTGCACCAGTTGTTGGCCAAAAATAACCCCCATTCCACAACCATATATGTGCAACAGCCCTGGGGAGGCTGAGCCCCTCCAGCACCATCTGCTCCCAGCCCAGGAGACTGGGACTGTTCCAGCCCTGCCATGCACATCACCCAGCTGAACCGGGAATGCCTCTTGCACCTCTTCTCTTTTCTGGACAAAAACAGTAGGAGAAATTTAGCAAAAACATGTCACAAGTTGCTAGAAGTGTTTGAGGATCCTTTACTGTGGTCTTTGTTGAACTTTCATTCTCCAATGGAACTAAAGAAGGATAATTTTCTCCTGGGACCTGCTTTAAAATACTTATCCATCTGCTGGTATTCAGAGAGAGTCAAGGTGTGTAACATTGAGGACTGGATGAAAAACAGTTTCCAGAGAGACTTCTGTAACAGGCATGAGAACACTGTCAGGGATTTTTTACTACAGGTTTGCAACAGGTACGTTCTTTGGGTGTGACTGTGCAGGTTCCCTGCCTTGAAATGAGTGAAAGGAGAGAAGTGAGAGCTTCTGATTACCTTATTTTTAAAATACTCCATCCAGTCTGCCTGAAACAGAGCATGAAGTACATGAGTGCTCTCACTTTACAATGTAAATACAATGTTAAGTTCATGTGATGGTGGCAATAATGAATACTTCATGTTGACTTTCCTTCAGTCTATTTTTTTCTTTTGAAGAATGACTAATTAATATGGGAAAGTGCCTCCCACATTGCTGCTGACCCGACCCACACCATTCAGGCAGTGGCTGAGGGTGGGCCAGGGGAAAGTCATGATTTCAAACAGCAAATACATCAGAACAGCCAAGGTCATTCATTTTCCAAAATGTTACTAAACATCAGATTTATTTCATTCTAAGAAATATGTATTGCTTTTATACTGAAGTTTAGCTTGATTTCTTGTAAACTACACTAAGGGAAGAGAAAGAGGGAAAGCAGCTCTGGGTGCAGAGCTTTTCTTACAACAGCTTTGTTGTTACAAAGCAGCTCTAATCAAAGATCTGTTCCCTGAGGAGGTGGCAGTGCCTGCCCTGTCAGGGTGCACCTGAGGGCCACAGCCAGCCCTTGGCTCCAGCAGCAACGCTGAAAAAAGCCCAAAATCCCAGGATACCGACAGGACACAGTGTCTGGGGAGAGGCAGCACCAGAGCTCAAAACAAGGAAGGGGGGGGCGGGGGGCGGGGGTTCAAAACAGGGCATTCAATTCCAAGTACCAAATTTCAGAAGTAACTGTTCTAGAACTGATAAAAATCTGGATTAATAAGCAAAGGATCAGCACACCTGCTCCTACAAAGGATAACACAAGCAATCATTGGAAGCATTCCAACAAAACTCCCAGCATTCAAATGCAAATTAAACATCCAGCTTTTCTCCCTGAGTGTGAAGTACTTTTGTTTTGTTGAAGGCTCCAGGGATGGGAGGTCAGAGCTTTTCTTGACCCTGCCAGCTTTTTTTATCCAGCTGTTCCTAACTGCAGAGTAACAAAACAAGCTCATGCAGCTGCCGTGACCTCACTTATTCCCTCAGCTCCAAAGGTGAAGTCAGGCAGGAACAGGAGGCTGTGTTAGCTGAACTGCTGCTGCCTGGAGAGGTGTGAGCAGGAACCAGACACTGCACAGGGTTGCAGGGTGGGCACAGGGGTCCTGCCTGGTCAGCACAAGGTCTGGCTGGAGGACAGCCAGTGGAAGGCAGCAACAGCCTTTTCTGGGCTTCCCAGGGCTCCCCAAGCAGCTCGAAATAAAGCTGCTTCCATTTGCTGCATCCCTGTTTGCCAGTGGAGTTCTTACCAGATTCAGTGACTCAAAGGAGAACTTAAGACCTGTGTGGGGTTCAAACATCAACACATAGATAGCAGCTGGCACCCATTCAGTAAATCCAAGGACCTCAAACAGACCTGTAATTCCTGAAAATCCAGAGTGGGAGCGTCCTACTTGCTCACATACAACAGTCTCTTCTCTCAGCTGTCCTCACCTTCCTCCTGAAATGAATCTCATCACTGCCTGTGCCTCACGGCACCTGGCAGCTGCCTAAGAGAAAACCATGGGGCTGCAGCTCAAAGAGCCTCCACAGCCCCTTCACTGCCAGCTGAGCTGGAGGTGCTGCCACCAACACAGAAAGCAAAGGAGGTTAAGCTCTGCCATTAGTAAAGATTAAGATGTCCATGTGCCCCCACCTACTTGTGCCTTTTTACTCCTGCTGCTGAAGAGGTGTTTTTCTAGAGTTCATATTTACTCCTCACAGCATCAGCTTGTCCAGGCTCTAGGATTTATTTCTCCCACCATCTCACCTGTTGCCATCGTGTTTCCAGGTGTCCAAACCTGCTCTCCCTGACGCTGTCTGGATGTGGCCACGTCACCGATGACTCCATCCTGCTGCTCCTCAAGAGCTGCCCCAAGCTGAGGACACTCAAACTGGAGAACTGTGTGCGGATCACGGACCGGACCCTGCAGGCAGTGACGCTGCACGGGGGGGCCCTGCACACCCTGCACGTGGATTTCTGCAGGAACATAACACAGGCTGGGCTGCAGAGAGTCAGGGAACAGTGTCCTTCAGTGATGCTGAGAGCAGAGAGAAGTGCCAACATGATCCCAGACAGCCAGCCAGGAAAAAAGTTGATGCTTGAAAGAGCATCAAGAAAGCTGGTTCAGCTTTAGCTGCAGCAGATTGTAGGAGGGGTATAATCAGGGTGGGTATTTCACCTCACCTGAACTCTCCTCTCAGGGGCGATGAACTGTGGCACTTCCTGCCTTCTGGTTAAGTCCAAACAAATGGCTGGTTTGTTTTGTAAAGGGTGCACTGGGAAAAGGCATTTCCCCCAGGAAACAAACGTCTGCTGTTGTTCCTTGACACTGGAAAACCTGCCCTGCTGTCACACAACGCCAGACCTGCCCCAGACTGCAGTTGGGGTCCCTCTGGGTGTGGGTGAGTGAATGCACCTCACTCAGGAGGGAGCAGCAGGATGTTTGATCGAGGCCAAATTATAATTTGAAGAGTTCAATAAATTTGATGGAATTCAACGAAGTTTCATCTTAGCCTGACGAGGTGCAGTGAGTTTGATGGCACAGTTCACCTGACTAATTACTGCATGGAAAAAACAAAGACAAGGACGTACAAAAGATTGGAACTGAGGTAGAGTGATCCACACAGAGACCCCAGAACACAGAGATGAAGGAAGAATCTCCTCTGAGGTTCCATCACAGGGTTCAGAGTGGACCCCATGCTCTAAACTCCTCAATAATGGGCAAGGACACAAAGGCAGAGCAGACACTGAGTCACTGTGATGGCCACAAAGCTCAGGGCAGAGTGATCACCAAATTTCTGTTAGAGGGTATATCCATACAATCATTCCATCTGCTAAGGGGGTAACCCTCCCTGTACGGTCTCCCCAGCAAAAGCAGAGTACCTGTCAAGCAGCACTTCCTTGGTGATTAAGGGGGAGGTCATTTACCAGGCTCTTTGATTAAATAAGGGATTCAATGCACACCCAAAAAAGGCTCACCCTCTGCACGATGTACTTACATAATGTAAGATACTCCAGGGAGTCTTTCCAAGCTGACATTAAAGGAAACACAATATGAACAAATGCTGTTTCAGAGAACTAACCTACAGGAAAGGACAGTGACTTACAACCTGTAGCTTTAAATGCTAAATTAGGAACACGCTACAGCCCAGCTGGATATAAACACCCATTTCTCACTGCCAAGTACACACCAAGGACCTATTTTCATCCCAGACCCACGAGGCTGTCCCTTTCCTGCTGCTCTGCTTCATGGAAGTGGAACTAGACTGCAGTTTTGCAGGTGATGCTGTGCCATCAACCTACAGAACCTGACACCAAAGGCTGGCACAGTGTGCTGTGGAAAATTGGCTGTGGCACCCTGGGTTTGGTGTGGTATTCGGACTCAGGGCTGTCACACCACATTCCAAGACTCTTTCTGCCCTTCCAGACTTTTCCTGAGGAAAGTTAAATGTCTCTGAGTGCCCCCTTCCTGTGTCCTGCAGTCACCTGACCCAGGTTTGACTTGTAGGTCAGCCTCAGTCTAACAATCCAGAAAAACCACTGTCATCAGCTGTGAGTTCTGCAGGGGTTTGTTTGAACCACAGCATTTCTCAGGCCCTGTAAGCACATCCCCAAATTCTGCTTTCCATTATTTCCCATTTTGTTCAGCAATTCTGGTGTGAATTCAGGATTCTGACTCCTGGAGAGCACCGCCAAGTCCTGCCCATTCCTGCTGACTCTGCAGCTGAACTTGTGTTTACCTTAAATGTCTGTCCCATCCAGGATAACCCACCAAAGAACCTTCTGCTTCCAAAGAAAGGCAGATCATTCACTGGGGGAGAACCAATGCCAGGGCAACTTCCACATCAAACAGACCAGGCTGCACATGGACCAGCTTCACAATCCTGAAAAGTTCCAGCCTGGACCACAGTGAAGCTGTACAGCAGTTAAGATTCTGGTTTAAATGAAAACCCTACACAGAGCAGGAACACCTGAGTGTGTGAGTGTCCTTAAAGCAAACTGAGAAATACTAACTTCTGGAAATCCTGCTCTGTCCCATGAAGAGTCTCCACATCTCTGTTCCATTACAGACCAAATAGTATTTTATTACAGCAGCACAGCAGTTCCTGAGCCTACACCACAGCAGGCCTGGCTCTCAGTTACCAGGTAACAGAACACTGAGGAAATCAGAGTTAAAAACAAGTGAACTGGAATTGCCATCACTGGAATTCAACTACATCAAGGCTATCAAGGTTTAAAAATAACCTGCTGCATTTTAACAGTTATTTACAGGTTTAGTTTTGCAGCCTTACTACTGGTCTGCATTTTATGTTTTAAAGTAACTGGAAGACTGTAAGAGCCAACTTGTCCCCCAAGGAAATTTTTTCTTTCTGACTTCTTCAGAAATTATTCAGGGCTGTCACAAAGATCCAGTATGATACATGTTTTAAGTTTAGACAATGGTGTGACTGCAGTACCTCTCTAAAACACAAAGAACATGTGAAAACCTGCTGCTGAAGCAGAGCAGATTTTTTCCCTTGCTCATTGGCACCTAAACTACGGAACCAAGTCCTGAAGTTGGGCCTCAGTTCCTCAGGAAGGACTGGTCTGAAATTCCCACTCCTTGCTGTATTCTTTTTGCTCTGTTGCTCCTTTAATTAATGTGCAGAAAATGCCTGGGGTGTCCTAATGACCAGCTTGGCTCTCGTGCCTCAGGTGGCCTTGAAAGAAAGATTTGTTTCAGCTGGAACACTGTCTTTTGTTCATGTTTGCACAGAAAGAATGGAAACATTACCAAAATTCCACCTGAAGCCAATTTTCTTACAGCAAGACTAGAACTGTAAAATTGTATTTCCAGAAAAGGTAAATTTCAAACCATTTCAGCAGAAGTGTTTTATCAGACTACCTGCCTAGGGTGGCTTCTTTCCTCTGCAAAAACTGCTGAGCCAGCTATGACCTCCTGAAAACACTCCTCGTGTGCTGCATCCACAGATATCCTTGGTGCACTCTAGTTTGGTGAGCTAAGAAATAAACCACAGCATTTTACAGCACCTTAGTCACACCGAGCTGGAATTCTAGAGAAACACTTGATCAGTGTGAGTATTTGTAAGAAACACTCACCCAGAGAGCAAACAAGGAAGACAACTGCATTATGGCATCTTCATAACTCAGACATTTCATGGCATGGCACTGCAAAACTCTGGCATTTCATTAACTCAGTCCTCAGATTTCAGTGGGACCCTGATGCAGCACAGAGGAACACAACTGGAAGTGGGGGCAGGAAGGACAAACAGCAAATCCCAACCCAGCACTCTCAGCCTGGAAAGGAGACTGAGCTGAACAGGCCGACTGTGATGTGGAAATTGGGATGTTGGCCCCACTCCTGCCTTGGACACACAACACCAGTTTCAGGGAGTGCTGACAAGCCAAAACAAGGCAGGAATTTACAGAGTCACACCAGCAACCAAAGAGCTTCTCTTGCTGCCAGCGCTCCAACCCCTGGGAGGAAAGACACGGCTCTGGAGGTGGAACGGGAACAGACTTTCAAGCAGCTACAAGATATGAACATGGGTTGGCATCCGTCTACTTATTACTTAAACCTTTTTGACACTTTTCTGTCAGGACTGTTTGGGGGGGGTTAGCTTTTTTTTACTTTATAGAGCTAAAAGGATCTTAAAACACGCACTTGGTTTCTTTGCCTATTTAAATACAAATGCTCAAAGTCATTTTCCTGTGCTCTTCCCCAGCGTGAACTGGAGTATTTGTTCATGACATGGTAAAACTTGAACACAGTTGTGTTCAAATTGATACATTTCTTTCAGCACCAATAATAAATTTTCTCACTCAGCAATCAAATTTGAAAATTGAGTATATAAAGTAATTCCATTTTACTCAGGGTACGATGAAGGATAAAACAGGCCTGTGGTTTTCTTTAGCTCTGAGCCATTAAAGTTCCATCAAACACAATCCCTTAATCAGCATCAATATTTACCAATATCAACATCCTCTTCCATTTTACTGTAAACTGCCTCCAAAAACACCCTCATTATCCAAGAAGCCAATTGCACAGTCCATATAAAACTGCAGTTTTTAGGCACAGCTCTGTTATTTCCTTTGCCTGACTGAAACAGGCTGACAACTCAGTAGCACCAAAACACATCAGTGAGGTCTGGCGGGCCATAATACAGGACTTAATACAGCAGTTTCCCCCTTTACTTGTAATACTGTAGTTTTTATGTGTTACACCCATAAATCCAGACCACAGTGTGAATACACTCCCCTCAACACAGCTGTGGGACACCAGAAGCTCAGTCCAGTTTGGAACCAGAACACACAGTGAGGCAGGAAACAAGGTCTGCTTGATTCCAGGGCCCTGAGCCCCTCTTTGCCCCCCGAGTGCTGACCCCCCTGCAGTGTGGGGGTCACAGCTACAAACCCTGTGCCTTCTCCATGAGCCAACAGCCAGTCCTGACTGAGAGAACGTCACCAGTAAAACCCAGACCTGCACAGTCCTGCAGCTCCTCAAGCTCTGAGCACTCTGAGCTGGCAGCAACAACCAGTTCAGTCTTGGACAGCCAGGAATTTCCCAGTCCATCCTTGTGAACATACAGTGAACATGTGAGGAAAAACAACAGGAATTTCTGCCTGTACTCCAGTCTCAGATGGACCAGTGCTGTCCCAGGTGAGGTGACACTGACAAACACTCCCACCAGCCCTCAGGCCCCACAGCACCTTCCCCAGGAGCTCCAAGGGGATGAGGATGGGGGGAATGGGGGCAGAGCAGCCCTGACTCACCTGGGGACGCTCTCCAGGTCAATCCTGCTCCTCTACACCAAGCAGCATTTCTGGTTTGACACCAATGAGCTCTTTTCTACACTGGAAATTATCCACTGCCCAGCACTCTCTGAAGACACGGAGCAGAGGTTCCCTTGAGCAGCACCTTTCTGTCCTAACCAAGGATGAAACTCGAGTGCAACCCAAACCACACTGATCATAACAGGTACAGCTGCAACAAAAGGAGAGCAAAGGCAGAGCCAAGAACGTGCAAAAACCCATAGCCTCGACCACGTCCCTGTCACCTCCACTGTCAGTTTTCTGCCCCTCGATCAGGAACCAACCCTGTCGATCTGTACAGTGAAAAACATTACTCTTTTGCCAAGAGATTCAAAGGTTTCTGACTGCAGGTGGCAGCACGTTGCTACTGCCAACAACTCCTCTGGAGGAGCAAAATGTTTACAGGAAAAGCAAGGAGGAACCATGCACAAGATGGATTCGTATTGCAGTAGGAGGATCAACACCCAAACGGAGCAGTCCCTCGGACACTGGGAACACAGAGCAGTGAAGAGAAACACTTTAAGGTGCTGCAAATGTCACACCCTGTCTAAACACCGAAACACCATGATTTCCTGGGACAAAATATAAAACCCATGAAGACTGAGGCAACCAACCCCGGTTCACAAATGCATAACAAGCCACCGGTCCTTGAATTTGCTTTATTTTTCTCTGCATAAGGAACCCTGCACAGGCAATTCAAATTAAAACAAAATAAATATGTGAATATTCATGTAAAACAGTCCTGGCTAATGAACAATTATACACAATGTACAACTCTTCATGTTCACTGGGAGGGCTTACAAATGTACTATTCCCAACAAAAATGCACCAAAATGTCTCCATGCAAACTTATCAAAAGTGACCAAAAAAGGAGAAAAAAAACTTACCCATCAGACTTTTTTGTTTTGTTTTTCCTTTTTTTTGTTTTGTACAATCACAAAAAAATAAAAACATCTAATTTTTGTTGTTGTTGTTGTTGTTACATTTAGAGTAACTAAAATGTGGCCACCATCTATTAACATCTGGTTTTTATGCTCCTAAAACATCTATGGTTACTGTAAAATTATGTCAACGATGAGTTGGACTCAGGGCACTATTTGTAGGAAAAGGAAGGTGATTTTGTTCAGAGAATGTCAATAATCCGTGTCGGAGCCCTCGGCATTGTCCACGTTGCGGGAGAGCATGTAATTGTCCATGTCTATGGAGCGGCAGTTGTTGATTGCATAGCGCAGGCGCTCGGCCATCACCAGCTGGCTGGAGTACGGGGGCAGCCGCAGTTGAAAGAAACAAGTCTGTGAGGTAGGCAAGCTGTCGTAAGGCTGTGGGAATGGAGACAAGCGGGCACTGGTGAGCTGGGAGGCAAGGAAAACACGCGATGCGCCCATATTTCACTGCTCCTGCCCTTCCCTGCCCCCACCGCTCTGCATCCTCACAGAATCACAGAATCACAGAATCAGTGGGGCTGGAAAGGACCTACGAGATCATCCAGTCCAGCCCCTGATCCAACCCCGCCGTGGTTCCCAGACCTTGGCACTGATGCCACATCCAGTCTGTCCTTAAACCTCTCCAGGGGTGGTGACTCCACCACCTCCCTGGGCAGCCCATTCCAATGGCTGACCACTCTCACTGGAAAAAACTTCCTAATATCCAGCCTAAACCTCCCCTGGCACAGCTGAAGACCGAGCTCTCTTGTCCTACTGCTGGTTCCTGGGAGAAGAGACCAACCCCCACCTGGCTACAACCTCCTCTCAGGGAGTTGCAGAGAGCGATGAGTTCTCCCCTGAGCCTCCCCTTCTCCAGGCTGAACATCCCCAGCTTCCTCAACCTCTCCTCACAGCACTTGTGCTCCAGTCCCTTCTCCAGCTCTGTTCCCTTCTCTGGACCTGCTCCAGCCCCTCCATGTCCTTCCTGAACTGAGGGGCCCAGAACTGGACACAGCACTCCAGGTGTGGCCTCACCAGTGCTGAGTGCAGGGCAAGAATCACTTCCCTGCTCCTGCTGCCACCCTGTTCCTGAGCCAGGCCAGGATCCATTGGCCCCCTTGGCCCCCTTGGCCCCCTGGGCACACTCTGGCTCATGTTCAGCCTCCTGTCAATCAGCACCCCCAGGTCCCTTTCTGCCTGGCTGCTCTCCAGCCACTCTGTCCCAGCCTGTGGTGCTGCAGGGGGTTGTTGTGGCCAAAGTGCAGGACCCGGCACTTGGCCTGGTTGAACCTCATCCCGTTGCAATCAGCCCAGCTCTCCAGCCTGGCCAGGTCCCTCTGCAGAGCCCTCCTGCCTTCCAGCTGATCGATACTCCCCCCAGCTTGGTGTCATCTGCAAATTTGCTAATGGTGGACTCAATCCCCTCATGCAGATCATCAATAAAGATATTATTCCAGCCCCAAATTCCTTTTAGGAAGTGGATTGGCCTCCCTTGTTTCACCTTAAGTATATGTGCAAAAACTACTGCTGTGTCACCTACTCTGTGAATAACTCAGCCCACTGATGAGACTGAGTTGTTTGAACAGCTGCCCCCACTCCTCAGCCCTCTGCACCAAGCACAACATTCAATTCCAAACCAGAGTGTCTTAACATGAGACACCTGACCAAAGATGACAGACACACCACTGCCATCTTCCATTTTGTCATGGTTTGGATTCATGTTGTTCACAGACAACGTGCTTTCACTGCACAAGGCCCCAAAATAATGCCAAATGAATGCATCCTGTACCAAAATAACACCCTGTGAACTCACTGCAATGGTTTTAAAATGTTATAGTGCACTACTGGTCTTATGTTGCCACTTAGACAAAATTAACACTTAAAAACAGAATGAAAATTACCAAATGAAAAAAGAAATTGGAAGAGAAAATCACTGTGGGAAAGTTACAGTAGAAGAAGGTTTGTTTCTAGTGCAAGAACTTGTCTTGACCTCCAGTCACTGACTGCACCACGTTAATGAAGATGCAATTCATGCAGCCTATGTCCTTCTGCACAATAAAAATGTCTGGGCTTAACTCAGAGCACGTCCCATTCCGTACTTTTTCTGTAAATTTACAATAATGGAAACTGTCTCCTACTGGCAAAGGACACACCACACTAGAGATCAATAAAAAAATAATATTAATCAAAAAAAAGCCAAATAAACCCAGCAACTTACCCTATCAACCTTCATTATTTGGAATCGCTGAGAGATATCAGCTGTGTTGGCTGGCAGTCGAGATCTTCCGGACACAAACCTCATGAAAAGGACTCTCTCCTCATTGGAAAACTCCTCCAGGGTGTGCCAGAACCACTGCACCAGCTGATGCTGCTCATCCACCTCTCTGTATCGCACAACTTTCTTCAGAACTTCCACGGAGATTTCTGGCATTCCACAGACCATTTGCTCCAACTGCTTGGCAGTCAGAAGGGACAGCAAAGGAACGGGAACAATCCAGGACATTCCCTCCCTGACAGCAGCCACCTGTTGGCCAAAAACACAGGAGACATTTGAAGTGCAATTGTCTCACCTCTGCCACTTCTGTACCACTGAAAACCAAAAACAACTTCTCAGCTGAGAAATGGGACAGAGAGACAGAATTACAGGACATCTGCCTCCCACATATGCACCCCCTGCACAGGCTGGATTGCTCCTCCAAACCCAGGAGAACACTACAGATATTTTTAATTGTAATTGCACATTAAAAAAACATGTTCCGATGCTAAACAGAACTCCTCCAAGTACAAGCTGGCAGCACAAATGATGATGGCTAAACCAAGGAACCGTGTAAATACAAATAACACTTTGTTCCACCTCAGGTGTATGGGGAGAATGTTCTCCTTCTACAAGACGTAGGGTTTGGTACCTCTGATGAGAAAGGTGCTTTTCCAACACTGATAACACCACACATGCATCTCTGTCTTGTAATTAATGCACTGCTTTCACAAGGCTCACTGATCAAATGGCAAACAGGTAGTGAACACTTCCCAAAACATATGAAATATTTGCAGCTTTTGTGTTATAGCAGAAGAGAAACAGTTTCAAATTAAACAAATGTCTGTCAATAATATTTCCTTTAGATGGCCTCTGTGTTGTTAAAATGTCCAATTACAGTGCCCAGCATGCAAAACTGCAGGTTCTTTTCTCAAGTGGTTGCAGTGGGACTACTCTAATATAGACAAGCTCTGACTTCTAATGCTCTTCTGCCAACTGAGCAATTACTGAGAAAAACATGACAAATTTAAAAGAAAACCATAAAAGGGTTTGTGGGAGAAGAAAAGCCATGGGGACACAGTCAAGATGCAGAAAGCCAAGCTTTTCTTCCCACAGACTGTAATAGAACCTGGGATAAATCAACTCCCTGTTCCCACTGCCAGCAGGGATGGGTCCCAAGGAGTCTTACCTGACGGTCCATTTCATGGAGTCTGTACTCAATCGCCCTCTCCACATACTCTTTCCTGTTTGAAAAGGTAAGTGGGATACTGTTCCCTCCAGGGATTATGGGAACCATTTTACCATCAGCACTTTGGCCAACAAAAGAATCTAAAGGAATCATCTGTGATGCAAAACAGGAAAAGCATGTTCAGTGTAAGTCACTCCAGTGACAAAAGTTTAACTTTTTAGTGTAAGTCACCTATAACTATATATAATAAGATCACAAACCATTCTAAATGCACACCAAGTGCTTGTTATGCCAAGAATGGAGAACTGAAATGATTTAAATACTAAAGTGAAGATCAATCTGATAAAAGTAACCACTTCCAGAAGAAACTCGAAAGCTTCACCTTTCCCCTCTTACCTCATGGAAATTTTCTTCAGTAATCCCACTGTCTTCAATGTGAAGAATGCTGTTGAGGGTCTGCACATAGAGCAGGTCTACCTCCTCCAAATCCTCCAAGATGAGTGGGATACAACAAAGTTGCTTCCAGACCATTGGAGCCAAATGAAGATCTAATGGCTTTTTTGTACGAATAGCTACACCCATGAGAATGCCCAAGAACTTGAACTGCATCAGGTGTTCATCTAAACATGCTGAAGGGTTAAAGAGAAACCTGCAACAACAAAGAGGCCGGGAAAATACTCTGTATTATTTCTATGCTACTTCATTAGAAGTAAAAGAGCAAACTGCCCACAGCCTTGTCACCAAGTGGTGTCCAACAGGACCATTATTGTTCTCTTTAGCTGCTAAGACACTGAGGCTGAGGAAGGCAGCACTCCTGACACAGCATTCCTCGTGTTACTCTGAACTCTGCCATCAGCAATCCAGCAAGTTCATGTTAAAACCATGCCCTCTCCTCCATAATAAAGTAACATCACAACCTGAAGGAAAAAATATACTAGAGACAGTCACGAAGCCTCATCATTTGGTATAAAACAGTCACTAGAAGATTTGGATTTTCACCCCTACCATCTGCAACGAGAGCAAGTCCTGCACAACTCACCTGTCCCTGTTGTAGCCTACTTCAGCTGTAGCATTTGGGGAAGGAATGAGCAGGTCTACGATTCCAGTTTCCAGTTCCTTAAAAATCAACAACAAAAAAGCCTTCTTAGACACAAGGATAACAAACCTATGTCAGAACTACTAAAGCATTATAGCATTACAGGACAGAATATTCCACTACAGTGATGATTACTGTTTCCAGCACTGAATCTGGAGGTGACAGTGTCTTCAGGTACCTGAAAAACACCTGCCTGAGGTGTTTCTGCATTGCAGGCATGGAATGTGCTGTAGGCATGGAATACAGCACAACTTCTCCAAGAAGGTCCTAGCTGGACAGAATGGGAGGCTGCAAAATGCTCCTGTAACATGTCTGGGCCATCTCAGAATTCCAAGGAATGTAACACTAGTTATAGTATGGCCTCACAGCATCTCCTTGACACAACCTAGGAAGATTTCTTTGTCCTCAGAGACACCCCTAAGCAGGCAGCCCTAGTGCTGTGGCTCAGCACTGCAGAACAAGTACTTGCTATGCTGCAAAAAGGAAAATTTGAAAAAAAATAAAAGAGAACAAAGCCTCTCCCCAGGCATTTTGAGTTCCCAGACCTACCTGACACATTTCTGTAATAGTGTCATCAAACACTCCACCTGCATCATCAGCTCCTTCTCCAACCAGTTTCACCTTCCAGGCCCGGGAGGGCAGGCGAAGGTCTGAGGCATTCAGCTTCACCACCTGCCTTGCTATCTGGACAAAGATGGGCTTGCACTTCCGACCTCTTTGGGGAGAAACACAGCCAGACAATGTAACTCCAACACAAGGGCTGCGCAGTCCCTGCCCTGGCACAGCCGGACAGAGAGCCCGGAACGCCCGGAGCCCGCAGGTGGGTGAGTACCAGACACAGGGGCTGTGGGAGCAGCACTGACCTGGTGGAGATCCTCTTCACAGTGATCTGGGGCCCGTAGTTCTTGCCCTGCACCATGGTTTTCCCTATGGAGCGCACCATGGGCAGCGTGTACACCCGGGGGGCCAGCAGGGGCCTCAGCTGGCCCTGCACTATTCCCCACGTTCCAGCATTGTAGTGAGATGTACTGTTCTGAAACATAGCAGCACCACAACAAACATGTCAGTAAAGGATATCAATTCCATTCTTCCCAGAATAAAACCCTTCAGAGCAACCACTGGCACTCCAGTGTTTCAGGAAACGGGTTAGCACTTTCTGGTTTTAGTTTTAAAGCTGATAAGCTTTTGGAAACTGAAACACTGACATGTCAATGCTAGTGTAAGTGAAAATATAGACCAATACCTTGACAAAGTTTGGTTTAATCCAAAATTATATACTTTTTAATTTTTTTAACAAAGATCCATCTCAACCTGGCCAGAAACCCTCTAGCAACATGGCAGAACACAAAATAGCCAAGCTAATTTTTTCCAGAGGAATCTTACCTGGTTATTGGGACTGAGGTTAAGTAATCTCCACGACGAGTACATGAGGTCAGAAAAATGGTACAGCAGTCTCAGCCTTGCCCTCACTGTATGAATGCTCACTTCCTTCAGTGCCCCGTACTGTGGTGGGATGGCATCAGGTAAACCAAGCTGCAAAGGCACTGAAACACCTGCCGGGCGGGGAGAAACAAAGCAGTGTTTGATAAAGGGGAGCTGGTTTGCTTTTGGCTGGGATGGAGTTGACTTTCACCACAGCAGCTTAGCTGCCTACTGGGGTTAAACCATGACTGCAGCCCAATCAAGACTAAGGTAACTGGAAACCCTGCATGGATATAAAACTAAACAAATTCTGTCCCACATGTTCAGAATTCTTGCTGCACTCAGCCCAGGAACAGCAGGACTAAACCCAATGGCCATAAACCCTCAGTTAGAATCACAGAATCAACTGGGTTGGAAAAGATCTCTGAGATCACCAAGTCCAACCCTTGATCCAACCCTGCTGTGGTTCCCAGCCCATGGCATTGATGCCACATCCAGTCTCACCTTAAACACCTCCAGGGACGGTGACTCCACCCCCTCCCTGGGCAGCCCATTCCAATGGCTGAGCACTCTCTGTAAACAATTTCTTCCTCATATCCAACCTCAACCTCCCCTGGCAGGGCTCGAGGCCGTGCCCTCTTGTCCTACTGCCGGTTCCTCACCCGGAGCTCGCGGGGGCACAGGCGGGGCTGTCCAGGCGGCGCTGTGGCAGCGCCCGGCCGAGATCTGCCGCACGTTCTTCCCCTGCAGCACCGTCACCAGCGTGGGCTCCCGCACGTGATTGGTGTGGCCCAGGCCAAGCTGACCATTGGCAACAGATGGAAAAGGGACAAAGAACAACCAACAGCCGTCATGAGACTTCTAAAACCCTCTGAGCAGAAATTCAGAGCAAACGGTAAAAAATTGTATTTATTTATATAATATATATCTATATCTTTTGGTTTTGATAAATTATTGCATCTGTACCCCATTGTAGTAGCAGATCTATCCGTATCAGATCTATCTCCTACATCTCCACTGTGCCATTTAAATATAATTTTTGTTCCAGCATGTAAAATGCTACAATGGTTTATGGAAAACACAGTTTGTGTAGAGAGAAAGTTTACTGGAGCTGTTCTGACTTTTTACTGAGTTCCATATAATATTTTAATTTCATATTGTATAGGTTAAAAATTTCATATTGCAAGAGTATATATTTTACCACTTCATATAAAACTATTATTTTGAACCAAAAATCATATAACAGCTTTCAGAATCAATTTATTTACATTTTTTACCCTAACAATTTCTTCCCTTACTAAAACATGAAGTACTGTATTGAAAAAGCAAAAACAAAAAAACAACAAACCAAAAGTAATTAAAAAAAAAACCTCATAGAAGTTATTCTAAAAAACTTTCTCAACAAGCCTTCTCAAAAACTCAGTCCTAAAACATGCAGAGGATGAAATTTGCCCAAATTTCCTGCAACACCATCAGCTGACACATGAAGAGGCTCTTTCTGATTCTTGTAGCATGCAGAAGTGTCAAAAAGCTGAAGTCCTTTCAAAAAATTTGAGTTAGACATGTGGTGAGGGAGAATTTATAATTTATTACATTTTTTTCTGACTTCAAAAAAAATCACTCCTTTAAAAAGGTTAATTTATATTTTCACTATGAAAAGCTCACAAATCTGATTGACACAGGAATTTTATTATGTTGGAAAAACTAGTGATAGCTCAAGAATTAGGTAAGAAATTATGAATTTTTTAAAAAGGCTTGGAGTAGGATAATTTGTCTAGAATGTTTTGAGTGCTTCCCCAAACCGCTACAGGGAATAAATAGGAAAATAATGGAAACTGCCAAAAGCGTCATTACAATAAATATTCCAGAGATATCTGTAAACTACAATTACAGCCTTATAAAGGTTGGGAGAATAAAAAAGCACATACCTGCCCCTCGGAATTGCTCCCCCAGGCATAGACATCCCCCGTGGAGGACAGGGCCAGGGTGTGCTCTGCCCCCACGGCGATGTCCTCGATGAAGATCCCCGACAGCACCGGCACCTGCTGGGGCCGGTTGTGGTTGCGGGCACGGCCCTCGGGCAAACCGATGAGGCGATCTGGAAGGGAGACACACCTCTGGGTGCCAGGGACATGCAAGGGGGCAGCCCACCCAGCAGCAGGCAGGGAGGGACAGCAGGCAGCTCCAAACAGCCCTGGAACTGGGGCAGCAGTGCGAGAAACACGGGGGATGTTTCCTACGCAAACCAGCAATATTGCTAAAGGCTCAAACAGGATCAAATTCTGCCAAACCAAGACTTCCAAATCTAAATGTACACTTTTAAAATACAGATGAATGAACTGACTTGAGAAGTTTCCTGTTATTTGTTTGGATTTATTGTTTAATTTGGTGCTCATGGAAATTCTCCTGTTCCGATGTGTAAGCATATGCTTTATTAGACTGTGTAAACTTTGAAGTAACCCAGTATTCTTGATGTGTGGAATTCAATGAAATTTTAGGAGAATGCTCTTCAAAAAGGGAATTACTGAAAAAAACCCACAAACCTGAAAGGTTGTCGTGAGACCAAACTACACGCTACAAACTACGAATCTGGATTTTAGGTGTACATTAAAATTACGTTGTTGAAGTTCCAAAATTCAGATCAGGTCAGCACTTTTCTAAAAAGTATCACTGAGTCAGTCTTAGAAATGTGTCTTAATAGTCTTCCTTTTCACTTGCAATACACACAGGGCTGTAGATGGAAATGTCCAAAGAACAGATTGTCTTACCTTGTCCAAAAGTATATACGTGCCCATCTTTTGTCAGTGCAACAGAGAACTGGGTTCCACAGGCCACTTTTTTTATTCCAATTCCACAAAGAATATCCACTTTCTAAGGGGTAAAGTGGAAGGAAAACAAGGCATGGTGTTACACGAGTATAAACAGAAAGCAACCATGAATTTCGTCTGAAACTCTTGGCTCCAAAAAAGGAAGTTTTTTAAATTCCCCCTGTGCACTGCATCCACTGTTGGATTACACTAATTGACACTTGGAAATTAATACAGGAAACAGAAACAGTTTTCTTTAGTGGAATTAACATCTTATTCTATGCACAGTGATTCAAAAGATCTATTTTTTTACTGGGACTGAGGGGGAGTGATACTGGAGGAAATATATGAGTGTGCAAACAACCTTCCCCCCAGTTTCCACAAGAAGAAATCTCTCTTCTCTAAGAGAAACATCAGACTTTCTCTATTTATATTGCTATTGAGACAAGATCATTATGATTGATTTATGTGAACTTCTTTAGAGTACCAGGCTCAGCACAATGTGTCACCAGAATTATTTGTGTCAGAATGTGCTACAACAGCATGGAATTAATAATTTACTGTCCAAAATCACCCTCTGAATTTGCAACACATTGAACAACACCCAGAATTTATGCCAAGAATAATTTCCCCATGAATTCTAACCTGTGGTGAGGACTTTGCAGTGGAATTTCCCAGACCAAGTTTCCCATAGTCTCCATCTCCAAAAGCCCAGACCATTGAGCCATCTGTTGACACAGCCACAGTGTGATTGAGGCCACAGGCCACCTGAGGGAGAGAAATATGTTATTACCACCATTTTTGCTGACTTACTACTAACTCCAACACTCCAACTGCCTTTCAGAAGAAAAACAATGTTTAAAAATGAAGTATCTTTGTAAAACCATTAAAAATTCCATTTCTTATTAGAGTGTTTTAAAGACACTCAGAACACAGCAGTAGTTTTTTGGTATTTGTTCCTCTCAGCACATAGAGTCAAAGGATTGTATTGTGCTACACATATTCCCTGTTTAAAAACATAAAGAAGCTCACTGATTCATGCTTAAAATTGATGCAGTCTTGAAATGTTAAAAAGTTAAAAACCACAGGCAGTTTTGCAAAAAGAGGATCAAGAGAGTCAGGAAAGTAATTATTAAAAAAAATTATGCACAATCAAATTCTGTCATCGTAACCAAAATAAAAGCCATGGTTAAAAAGCCACAACTGAACACTGAAATACATGACAAACATCAGCTTTAAACACAGATCCATGGCTAGTTTTAGGTAAACCATGCCTGTCCAATCTGGTAACCTTCCAGCGCCGTTACTCGTTCTGGGAGTTTCTTATTGGAAGTGTTTCCAAGTCCTAATCGACCATAATCACCATTTCCAAATGTAAAGAGTTTGCCATCTGCTGTCACCACAGCTGAGTGTTTGAAGCCACATGACATCTAGAAGCAAAAAAACCCCATCATTTTCACACACATTTTAAATTTGGGCACAAGATCATATTGGCTGTTACATGTATATATGTTATACCTTTTCCTCCCCTGAATTATATTCACTTTTAAAGAGCTAAAATACAGACATTTTAGTATTTTTGATTTCTCCAGCAACCCATCGCTTATTCTTTTCAGTGGTAATGTTATGGAGGAGGACCAGAGGATATTTGCATGAAGAATTTGCTGTGTGATTATCCTGTATTTTCATAAAGAAACCTCCAGTCAAAGCCAGATATGGGTTTATGCACTGTTAGCACTTAGGAGGAGGCCCAGGTGACCAGATTTGTAGGTCAAAGTCACCTGGCAAAGATGAAGGGAAGCTTGTAAATCATGTCTGTATTTTGACAATCTTTAGATCACCCCCCTTTCCATGCTCTGATTTTTAGCTTTCTCCAGTACCAACTGTCCATTAATGTCCCGCATCACCAACAGGCTCTGTGGTATGAACTTCCTCCAACTGGGCATCACCAATGCGGTCCAGAAAGCCCAGAGAAGGCAGAAGTTGCCTGTTTTCATTCAGAGGACACAGCACTGGGTTACCAGGCCTGCAGTTTGGAGGAGACACAGAATATTTTGGGACCTGCACCACTTCTTCTCCTTGCAGGGCCTCGATCTGCCGAGGCCTGCGCTGCCGGTCGCTGTTCCCGTGGCCCAGCTTGCCATAGTCTCCATCTCCCCAGCTGAACACTTCCCCGCTTTCTGTCAGAGCCATGGAATGCCCATCAGACCCACAGGAGGTCACCAGCTGCGTTACAACAAAGCCTGTTAGGGAAACGTGAGAAACCGAAGATCAGAATAACTTACAACAAACTCTTAATACAAAGTGTGGCTAAAGGCAGCCAATTGAGTCTGGGAAAAGAACTAACCACAGTAATAGTTTCCTTCCTATAGCAATTAACTGACTTTTCTTTTGAACAAAACCTTCATTTTCTCATGTACAATTTATGCTCCTGTCCTGCCATTAGCTTTGAAATCAAATGTTCCTAACCTGAGCAAAGACTTTTCCCTGAAGACCTCTTAAAACTAAGGAATTTTAACATATTACTACTTAAACATGAAGGAAAAATTAATACCTAGTTCATTTTTTCAGTGTTTTTTAATTAAAGACTACAATATTTAATATCTAAATCTGCAAAAAGAGCATCAACACAGCTCTACTAACCACCAAAATGCTTATTTGAGCTCTCTCAATGATTCCTTTCAAACCCAGCAGTGTTACCTTGCAGTGCTGAAATGACTGTGAGGACATGAAGATCATCAGAATTTCCTTGCCCCAGTCGCCCATAACTCCCTTCACCACAAGCCAAAACGGTGCCATTAGCTTGAATGACAAAGGTACAATTCTGACCACAAACCACCTGGTTTAGAAAGACAGGAAGGCGTTTTAATACATGTTAAATGCAGCAAAGCTGCAACACCTGTATTACAATGCACCATCTCCTTTTTTAATTGGTGTTCTTTGTGATTGTGTCAAGACAATTTTATATCAAGTTGATGTTATTTCAGAAAGCAAAACTGCCACATGTATTATGTTAAAGCTGGGCAGGTATTTTCAAATCATATAAAATAAAGCACACTCATATAAAATAATTCTGTGCTGTCAGATTTCAGCAGCTTCTTGGTTTGAATTTCTCAAAGAATTAAAGATTTTCTCTTCAGTAAAAACACGTGTTTTGGGTTACTTATAAGTAAATTCAAAGAACAAATTGAAAAGACATTTAGAGAGAGACTTTGACAGGCTGTACAAATAACAAATGGTAAATCACTAGGTCATGACTGCTTTTGAGTGATCACCTGCTGAGCCTGAGAGAATGAAGGTGCTGCCACTGGTATCATGACATTCCTCCCAGCCTCTGCCAGCTGCCCGTGCCTGCCTGCTCCCCACAGGTACACGTCACACTTCCCTCCCAAGTGCCAATCCTAGGGAAGAGCAGGAGAGACGGCTTCAGAACAAGAGCACTTTCAACAGCCTACAATGTTTCAAAAGAGCAAAAAATCCTCCAGAACACCCCAAACCAACAGTTTCACTAACCTCTGGCCTTGATGTTGCCCAAGACATGATCTGCTCATCCATGCCATTGATCCACTTACTGTTATCCTACACAGCAAAAGACACAGTTACCACACTCAGCTCAAGAGATGCCCATTATACGCACAGATTTTCCTTTCTAAGAGCAGCATTCAAATTATTCTACATGATATAGCAGTAAGAATAGATGAGTCCAGACAAACAATGACAGTTATCTGTGTCTTGCAATCCAAATGAAAAGAAGCAAACCAAACAAAATTCTCTATGAAGTAATGTCTTTCTATTTACTGATGCTTAAGGCTTTTAAACGTTTCTATCATAAACACTGGCTTAAGTTTTGGGTTGTTTTAATTTGGTTTTTTAATATGCTACTGACTCGTGCTCATTACACACACAGACAGAGGAATCTTAACAGTATATTCTAACCAGTTAATTAAAAAATAAACTTACAGGTATTGTGTGCTTATATTAATAAATATAAATCTTTACAGTACAGAGATTAGACTGTACTATGTGCTCAATAACAACACGCTTTGCTGTCCAAAAGAAAACATCCAATTTTACCATCAGGAGAGTGAGCTCATCCTCTGGAACAGGCTCCAGGTCTGGAACAGTAAAGGATTCTGGGAACTGTGCTCCCTTGGCCAGGGCTTCTGCAGCTTTGATGGTGGTGGAGAAGCACTCGAGCCAGGCCCACTCGGTGGGGTTCCAGGCTGAGGGGTCGGGCAGGCAGCTCTGGTGGTGGGGAGGCACCGGGGGGTTGCACAGCAGCTGGTCCAGGTGAAGGCCCACGGCCAGCGAGGCCAGGCACTGCATGTAGGGGCTGTGCACCAGCTGGTCTCCACACACAACGTGGGGCTACAGGCAGGGCAGAGGGACAGAGGGAGGAAACACGTGTTAATCAGTTCAGAAACAGGAGTCCTTTTAAGTTAGTCCTATAGAAAATACTTTCCTCCCTGCTTAAATCAGAGTTTTTCTAATATTTTTAATATTTTTCAAATCAGGTGCCTAGTAGCTTTAAGAAGACTGAAGGATATTTGCAGATAGGATGTAGGGAAGTCTGGGGGGTTCTCTGCGGTAAAAGAGTGGAATCAGCTGAGATTCAAACGGTGGCCTCATGCCAGACACGGATTTGAAAGGCTGGCATCAGCTCCTCTCACCTTCTCATAGGCATACTGCTCCTGCAGCATGATGGGCAGGCGCTCCAGGAAGGCTCTCATGCAGGGGGCCATGTTCAGCCCCAGCACTCCCTGCTGCTTCAGAGCAGTCCTGCACGTGGCCAGGATGTGGTTGGCAGATATCCACTCGGAGGTACAGTTCACCACCAACACATCCTGTGTGACAGTGGGCACAGGACACATCAGACACTGAAACAATCACAAAGCAGCTCCACTGATTCATCACCAGCCATTTTGGTTTCCATTGGGGCCAGAAAACACACCAGTTCAAACATTTCTGTCTCTGTTGGGGAATAATCTGCTGACAAATGCTATGGAGTAGCCACCTCCATCTGCCACTTCCTCACATTTCCATGGCAACACTGCCATTATCACTCCAAGGAACAATCCAAACATGGTGACAAGCAGAGCTCACTACAGTGAATGCTGCATCCTTAAGTTAAGATTCCGTTTAGATGCAACCTCAGTTTAGGATTGGCCCTGTAATGTGACCTTTAATGCTCGGTCTGAGTTCAGAATAAACTTTTGAAGAACCATAAAATATTTAGAACCACACACAGCATGACTCTACTAACATAACTTGTGCCGTAATTATTCACAAAAATACCATCTTTTGGAATAATCAGCTGTTCTAAAACCTCTGTTCAGATGCCACAAGTTCCTGGCACAGCAAACGCTGAAGTAAATTCTGCTGTTTCTTAAAAACTTCTGAGGTTGCTTTAGATTAACTTAGATCACCAAATTATCTTATTTGCTGGGGGAAATGAAACATTTCTTCATGCTGCATAAAGAAATAAAAGAAATAAATCTGTCTTCTGTCTATTTTCATTGTTCTGCTTCCATCACACATCTGCTTCCAATAAACAGAGGGGCTGATATAACCCACATGCAGCATCTTTGCAACTACGAGTTCAGAAGGATTCCACCCTGCCCCACCACATTAAACACAGGATACAAATAAAAAAGCCCAGGCTTTTCAGGGTGAGGTGAAAGCTGAAAGCCAAAACAACACGTCTGGAAAATATGAGAGTGATAGATATATATTTCTAGAGAAAAAAAAAGGTTGGGGAGGTGGGGGGAGAAAAGAAAGTCAAGATAGACAAACAGCATTTTCAGTAAGAAGTGTGAAAGAAGGTTACTTTAAGCACAGTGTCACCTTTGATCTGTTAGAACAGGCAGCTACTCCAACCTCAGGTATCCACACTGCAGTCTGGATTGCTCCAGAGCCTATCACAACACTCTGCAACACCGAGCCATCCTGAGGAGAGAGGGGGCTGCAGTCAGATCATTTCTGTTTGAGCGCACACAGTCACACCTCTGAGGGGTGATATTCTCTCAAACTGTTTAGCAACTATTCAAAGAGTGAGATACTTATCCTACAAGCAAAAAAAAAAACCTAGAATTTTTATCATATTAAGGAGATAACCTAACTAAGGACTTAGAAGTGCTTTATAATCCACATTATCTGACTCTTGAAAAAGTCTTGCAATAAGAGAATATTGTTTTCAACCATAAAGAATGGATGATTCTGCACAGCCTAACTGACATGACCAAACCTACAGAATTGGTCAATAATAGAACCATAAATATAAATTACTTCAAGGATAATACAGTTTCAATTTATATTTCCAGTTTTATAACATTATATTACACCAACGTTTCTAACTCATGTCTGGGGAGGGGGAAGCCTGGACCATTGCAGATATTGATGTTAAAACCAGACTCAAACCACATCAAAGATGATCTTACCCGTAAAGACCAAATGTTCATGAGGCCCCCGAGGCCCCCAGACACCAAGGCCAGTCCATCAGGGCTGAAAGCAACAGTCCTGACAGGAGTGATGTGTCCCCTCAGCTGAAACACACACTTGACTTCCACTGCCTTCCTGTATCCATCCTGCAAATAATCACACAGTTATGGAACACTGAACTGCTCACTGAAACAGGAATAGAATGACAGTGCCTGTCTTCTGCAATAAACACTGATCATCCACAGGCAGGGGTAAGCTCCAATAAATAATTAAAAAAACCCCACATTACTATGACAATATTTTATACATATCTTGTCACATCTTTCCTCCCTTTACAAATTAGAGATCACATTACAACTTATGTAGGTGAAATTTATCTTAACTCTTTTTATCTACAGAAAACTTTAAACTCTAACTAAATTTTGGTATAAATTTATCAACTTTTAGAAGGATGAAAACAGATCGAAATATAAACTTTAGCTAAACAAAATTTCAACCTGTGATTTTTCATTTCCTGCTCTGAAAACGCCCAGACATAGACAAACGACATTCCTTTTTCAGCAAATGTGTTCTCCCAGGAAACACTGAGATTCAAGGAACTAGCTCACATTGTTCTCCTCCCTCAATTTCACAGTGAGCAGAGAGAATTTCTTAAACACCAAGATAACTCCCTTTTACCTTGGCACTTGTTTCTTGCTCCCACCATCCTTCTGAGCAAGCCGAGCTGGACTGCAGTGCGATCACTATGTCCTGGGGAACAGTCCAGACACACACCAAGCCATTGTGGCATCCCCTAAAGCAAGTCAGATGAATTAGAAAAAGAAAATGAAAGTATTAACTAATCAAGTATCAGTGGCCTGGTATTAACTTACGATATCAGTAGTCTTACCACCTACAAAACTGTATTGTTGTCCTAGTTAGAACAGCTGGGACCAATTCATCACTGGATGGGTGTAACCCAAACCTGTGTATTCTATAGCCTT
>JAWWES010000018.1:18791161-18808139 GCA_035583135.1 Lophotriccus pileatus
TTGTTATTCTGACTTATAATCTCTCTTTTGAGTTGAGCTCATTTCCCCTGCTGGGTAACTTTTAAACCAGCACAATTGTATAAATTAATCTGAAGTAGAAAGACACATTCCCCAATGGATAAATGCTTTTTTTCCCTATTCCTCACACCCTGTAGGTAGGACCAGCATACACAGGTCTCATGACATGGAGAAAACAGTTGGTAACACGACCAGGGTCACCCTTTACATCTGAATTCTGAAGCCTCATCCCGCTGGTTTATTGAAGGAATATGATTTAAAAAAAACCTTTTCTTTGCTCTGGACACTCCAGACTGGTAGAACAGACCTGCAGAAGAACTACAGAAACCATAAAAACTGTGACATACGTGGCTAAGAGGAGCTGGGGCTTGGGCCCCTTCCCTGGCAGGGCACACCAGGCAATGCCGTTCACCAGAGCGGGGTGGGACAGGGAGTGCAGGCGCCTCCAGCAGCCCCCCATGTACCCCCAGAGCTTCACTGTTTCTTCTTTGGCACATGTCAGGAGAATCTTTCCAGTTGGGTCCCACTTCATGCTAACAACCATGTCCTGTTGGATTGAAAACAACCAAAAGTCAAGTAACAGTAAGAAGAGAAAATTTCCCTTTTGGAGCTAAAGTAACCTTTAATTATTAACACCAAAAATACTTTATTTTCAAAAAGAGGGTTACACAGAGAGTGAGCTGTAATTATGAAATCTTAATATTTTTCAGAGCTATCAAATTAAAAAGACTTAAGAAGTTTACTGAAAGAAACTAAAAGGAAAGCAAAGATGTTTTTCTTTTCACTGCAAACCTTCCTTGATTTTTTTCCCCTGATGAAATGTTTCCTTCTTTTTTTATACTATGAAACTTTAGCACAAATTACTGCTACATGGTTTGGAAACACATTAAGGAAAGGGCCAGGTGTAGGTCTGAGTGTAACTGAGGTTGGGAAGGAGAACAGCCTACAGGAAGAAGGCAAGGACAGCTTTATCACCACAGCATCCTCCTTGCTGGGATTTCCCTGCTCCAGACACCAAGACCACCCCATGGAAGCACTCAAGAGGCTCCTACTATCCCTACATTTGAGGACTTCTCCTCTTAGCCTAACAAATAATTTGTGGACTGTAATGGCTTGTTATTACATCCTGGCCAAGAGCAGGTTCCCAGCCTTTGTGACTGCAAAGAAAACACCTTTTGCTTTGCACAGGAAGCTAAACAAAACACGTGACATGAGCAAAATCAGTATGTATTATGAGCACTTTTACCAATTAAAAGAACTAGTCTTTTCAATCCAGCCAGGCATAGCTTTGTGCTTAACACTCCTGTCACTGTATGCACATCCATGATAGAAAAACAGGCTATCAAATATATCTTTCTATTTTGCCTTTTTTTTATATATATTTGGTAGGCTGTTCCTTTAAAATATGTAATGTTTAACATGTGTCTCATAAATAGGTATGTGTTCTCAAAATAACCTGCACTTGACTTCATAAATAGCTTTCCAATAGAGAAAAGAGCTTCAGCAGATCTTTACCCAGAGAAATTATCCCTCAGTTTTAAAGAGATTACCTTATGGGCATCGATGAGAACGACTCCTCCTTTCTCCATTGGTTCCTTTGTTCCTATGAGCAGTTTTCCATCAGAATAGCCAACAGCAAATGGTCTGTCCTCGCTGAACCAGGCAAGGCACGTGACAGACACTGCATGAACAGACAACACAAACATTAATAAAGCTCAATTAACTCCACTCTTGCCAAAGTTTGCAGTGCATTTGTCTGAACTATGAAGTGTTTATTGAACTTCTCCACCATCAAGGTCACTTAATATAGTTTTGCTTTGAAAATTTCCTCAAATTTGCATGGTAAAGATAAAATTGAGTTCCACTGTAATGGCAGCTGTTGAGATTATTTTGTACTCGTTTTCTTGTTCTTCTTTTTATTAAAATAACTGAATTTAAATTTCTGGCATGGTGAAAATAATTATTCTGGGGGGAAAAAAAAGTAAACTGAATCCTATCCATGTATCTGAAAAAGGGATGCTTCTAAGAAAAGCTCTGGAAAACAACTTGCCTTTCTTAGCAAGTAGATATTCCCTCAATTGGTTCTGAAAAAAGAAATAAATCTGCAAAGTTCCTGAAGAAGCAACATGCAAAACCACACAATGCTGACAAAGATTTGTTACTTGGTGTCCCCTGGGACCGGAACTATGAATGAAAAGCAGCAGTCACTCAGGAACTCCAATGACACTCCACACTATCAGCAGACAGAGCAGACACTGCAGGGCATCTCTGGATTTTCCACAACCAGGAATGTCAGGGTTTGACTTGGTTGCTACAAATTGTCTGTCTCTACTGGGGGGGAGTGAGGGTGCAGATGGAGATCCCACAGACTTTTGTCCTGCCATGAACACAACCGAACGACACTTGCAGGGAAGGTACCAGAATTCATACCCCACCAATGTTAACAAGAAAAAACAAGATTTTATACTTGCTTAGTAAAAAGGGAGGGGGGATGTTTTCTCAATTTTAATTGCCCATGCTGATGCAGTCCCTTACCATCCTTTCTGTAGCAGTGTTCCAGTTCTAGTCTGTGCATGGCAGAGATATCCACAACTTCAATGAGAGCAAGAGACCCATCCATACGGCCAATTAACAGTAATTCTGGAGCATCCCCTGTCCATGCTCCAGCTGGCCCTTCTTCTGGCCAGGCTAGAGCAGACACCCAGTGAGGCTGAAGGTCTAACAATCCTTTTCCTCCTAGGAGAGCAAAAAGTCTTTTAAAACAACTTCATCTTCATAAAGAAAACACCACAGATACTTTCCATGAGAAAACGCCAAGAGATCTTAGGTAGGACATACTAGAAATTCACCTAAGCTACAAGAATACAAAGCAATGGTCCACTAATCTACATAGACACAAACTCTAGCTAAAAAATCCCATTTATCAGTCAAGTCACACAGTTTTGTTAAGGATGCAACTAAATTCTTCACTACTCAGTAAATTTATTCCTTTGCTGGGGACTGTCTATTAACACAGGTGATTTTCCCAAGTGCAAAGCAACAGAATGAAGTTTCCAAGACTACAGATGACACTGACTAAAAGTCTTCCTCTCAAAGATGTAAATCCCACATCCACTTGAGGTCAGTGCCTTCCTCTAATGGAATAGGTTCACAAGACATTATGGGAGACTGCAGGCACTTGAACTGGAGAGCAGGCACACTAAAATACTTGGGTAAACAAACCTGCAATAGCTTTCCCTACAAATATG
Organism: Lophotriccus pileatus; assembly: GCA_035583135.1. Taxonomy (NCBI): domain Eukaryota; kingdom Metazoa; phylum Chordata; class Aves; order Passeriformes; family Tyrannidae; genus Lophotriccus; species Lophotriccus pileatus. The sequence continues at coordinate 18,794,428 of JAWWES010000018.1, forward strand.
TGCATCATAAAGAGTTCACAGGGAGTTAAGGGCATACCATTGACTTGCCATATGTTCACCATCTTTTCTGTAGCTCCAGCCAGATATTTGCCACTGATGCTCCAACAGACAAGAGACAAACTAAGGTCACTGGGTGACCCCAGACTTTCTTCAGAATCACCTTCTCTGTAACAGAAAAAAAGCCCACAATTAAAATGGGCATTTCCTTTAAGCAGAGAGGAAAACACAGAATTCCTGAAATATCTGAGCTAAAACCTGGTGTCCTGCCATCACTGCAGATTTACGTCACATTTTTCTGCTCATACTTGTACATTCTCTCTAAAACCATTCAGATAACAGAATGAGATATTAGTTATTTCCAAGAGATTTCAAGCTAGGTTTCAACTGGAGAATAATTTAATTATCTTTACCTACTTATTTCTCAGATTTAACATCTTTAGTGAGTGCGAAAGTTTGTGGACAAGACATTAAAGGGGCACATCTTGCCCTCAATTCTATTTTAAACTCTTCCTCCTATTATAACGTTACAGCGTCTGCTTTGGCTAACTGTAACAGGACCACTGATACCTTTAATTGCCCTTAAGATCATAAACAACAGTTTTTACTGTTTTTAACAACAGAAAAATTAAGGCTATAATATAGTTAAGTCACTCCATTTACTCCTTTTAAGGCCACATTTACCATCAGCAAGCAGACAAGAATTAGAACAACCACTAAGAAATTGTCAGGAAACAACCCTTTAGTTCACTGTTGTTTCTTCATTTTCCTGAGTTAAACTCTCCTGTGCTCTACTAAAAAATCAGATTTCAATCTTTCCTTCTGCTTCCTTCTTTTTTGGACACATCCAAATGACAGAAAAGCACTTCCCAAACATTCTCATGAAGAAGAATTACACTCAGCTCCCGAATCCCACAAGTCAAGTTCTTTTTTCACACTTAACCCAAATGACCACACTTGCCATGTTATCATGTCATATTTTGGAGCTCTCCACTGGAACCCACTGAAGGGATAGTCACCTTTTTGTTATATGACAGTCTCACACAGTCTTTATTTTACCCATTTCTTTTTTATCAATTAATTAAGAACAGTTTTAAACAGCTTTCACGTGACCTCTTTACACAGACAAGTTGATGTTTAAGTTCTATTTTCAGTTTTAAGCTATTTTATTTATTCTACGTGCCCTAAACACAGAACAGTCCCAGAGAACACGTGCAGGAGATACTGGAGGGTTGTCTCTTTTCATTATCTTGCCCAATTACAGCTCCAATTAAATAGCTGACTGCTGTATAGAACCAACTTACAGCTTGTTGAGCACGCAGGTTTGCTGCAGTGAGTACTGCTTCTTTGTCACATTCCACACTCTGATGGTGCCATCGTTCCCACTGGTGGCCAAAAGTCCCTTTTTATTGCACCAAACACACGTCATGACCTACAAACACCAAAGGAATCATGGCAAAACTGGAACTGGAAACTCAGCTATTTTTGCTCACTAACATTAAGCAAACATTAACCAAGAGACAGAGCAGCAGCAGCAGCATTGAAATACACTGTAACAATCAAGATTTATTTTTCTACTTTTACAGTACCATTATATTATATAGATATATAATATAATATAATATATATAGTACGATATATAATTATATTGCAATTAAACAGGCTTTATAAGGGTGCCACACTTCAGACAGACTCCTGCTCCACAGGCCACTACTGCACAGAAAACTGAACAAAGAAGTGAACTACTATGACAGAAAAATGAATGCAAATTCAGATCTAGTCTAAGAAAACATTCAGGGTGATTCTGCTGACTTCATGTGCCGTAAGAACACTCCCAGGATGCCTTTAATTGAAGCTTCAAAAAAGCCAAGCATTTTTGTGCTTCAGAGGTGCCATAACTTACCTCAGGCAATAACTTAATCTCCAAAAAATTACTTCTTGTGGGAAATCATTTCAGTCAGCGTATGTGTAAGATAATATTATTTTATTTTTAATGTATTCTACAAAAAGAGTGTTAAAATTGCCTCGTGAGACTGACGCCTGAAGATTTTTAGCTTCTTGTAGGTTTTAATGTGGCTGTATAATTTTCTTTCACTTTAGATTGTTACTAAAACTCTTTCTTACAGTTTGTGCTACATTCTTGAGCTTCTGTTTAGCAGTTTTTTCATGGGAAGAGATTTTAGCAAGCACACCCTGTTCGGGATGTGCACCTGGACTGGAATAATAAGATATATTGTAGTCAAAACAAGACAGAGGGCCTGGAACCCCTGGAAAGGCTCCAATGAGGCAGCTCTGCAGGTGGCAGCAGAGGCAAGAGTGGGTTTGGGGTTGGATGTACCCACTAGATCTGGTAACTAGTTGAAGTTATAGAAGTGTGGGAATTCTCCCTGTGCAGCTGAAGGCTTTCATTACAGAGCTGCTCTCTACCCCGTCTGCACTAACGTTGCTTTTTCTCCCGTTTCAGGCACGCGCACCAGGCTTACCCTGTTCTGGTGAGCCTCCAGTTTGATGAAGGAGCACTTCCTGAGGTCCCCCCCCATGTCAGCCAGGGTCTGGGGGACGCTCTGGTTGTCCCTGTCATGGGCAGCCAGCGTGCGCACGAGCTGCTGGGCGGCCCACTGGCGGTGCTGCGAGGAGAGGCGCGAGGACAGGCAGCACGCGGCCAGCGCGTTCGCCAGCTCCAGAGGGCCTACAGCAGAGGGATCATAGGAAGGATGGGCATACAAATGGGCAATTAAACCTGCTTAAACGAAACAATGAGATGACGCCCAGATGAGTACCACATGGAATTGCAGACGGTGAGCACAGCATTAGCCAGCATTCCCCAAAAAGAGACTATGGGGCTAAACCATGAGGAAAAGCACTCCTCTGATACTAAAATAACCCCTGTCATGTTTTCACTAAATGAAAAGGATATTCTGTTCTTAAGAATAGAATTATAAACAGCCTTATTTCCACCACAGGGAAAATGGTTGTTCAGAGCACAAGTGCTTTCTGAACAAGCAAACGCCTCCCCTGACACTGCTGTCACTGCTGTGTCCGTCCCCCTTCTTATCACAGCAACAGCAGCTGCTTCACAGCTCCCTGACCTCTCCCAGCACAGACAAACTTTCTGACCAGACACAGAACACTTGGGTGGCAGCAATCAGCTAGTACTCCCCCCTAATTCCACCAGGAGGCACAACCAAGGCTCAATGTCTCAGCTCTATGGCTTTGAATAACACACATTCAGGCCTTTTTAAAGATGCAATTATGTAATAAGATCATATTTCTAATTAAATGTCTGTCATAAACTATAAGACTCCTTTGATTAAAACAGGTTTTGTACATTTTTCAGAGCATATCTATTTAGACATTTTTCTAGCAAGTCTCTCCCTTACATATAAAAATGAGGAACTCAAAATTTAATGATCAACATTTAAAAGCAAAGCTATATCATACCTTTCTTTTCAATTTCAGCTTTATCATAGTTTGGCCTCAGTTTGGCCCCTTTGTCTGCCAACAGTGCTACAAGTGCTTGAGTAACCACAAAATTCGGAGATGTGACAAGTTTGTTTTCTTCTGCAATTCCCCTTAAAAAACTTGGCAAAAATTTTCGCTGAATTGGATCATCAACTGTTGTTAAGTTCACACCAGTTGCTGCAGAAATCAAATTCTAAAAACAAATAATTGAAGACGATAATTATTTATCATTCTGGTTATCCAGAACGAACAGAAATAGAAATTTTAGAGAACATTCTCAGTTGGATAAATCAGGCAGAGCTTTAAAGATTTCTAATTTTTTTTTTCCTGTGCTCTACATAGAGTTGACTCAAGAAAAAAAACCACCAGAACCTAAACAGAAAACCCCTATTAAAACAAAGAGCACATCCATTTTCCCCACTTAAAAAAGAGTACTCAGCAAAAACACGTATAGTTACTTGATTTTTACCAACTATAAAACATAGCCTTGTGCAAAGTCATAAACAAGAACTCTAAGGAGATCCTCAAACTGAGGTCAGTCTCAGCCCAGTTCAGAAGCTAGAATGATCCATATACACAAAAGGGACTGCTTCATCTCATGTATTTAAGTAAGTGCTGCAGTCGAGGGAACAGCCCTACCTGTGTGCACAACTGCACCAGCAGCTTTGCAGCACTGGGAGTGTTTGATGCCAAGCACCCAACTGCAGTGCTCAGGTAGGCCAGGCAAGATATGGGCTTGCTGGTTTTGCTGTGGATGCCCCTGGATCTCTCTGCTGAGCTGGACACCGTGGATGGGCTCGTGGAGAGCCCCGCCCTCCCCGCTGCCGCCAGGCACATCAACCGCACCAATGTCCGGATGTCCGTCAGTCCCAGGGACTCCAGACCAGCTGCCAGGCTGCAACTGGAACCACTGTAAAAATGGACAGAAATGCTCTTGGTTAAAAGAACAAAATCAGCAGAGCTCTTTCTCTTAGAAGTATTATGTAAGTACGTGAAATAAGAGTCACTTCCCCAAATAGTTTAAAATCGCATCCTTATCAAACATAATTTGGTAACCGGTTCTGAAAGAAGAGGTAAAACTGTTGCCAAAGATGCCACAAACCTGACAGACAATAGTGAGAGTGCCCTCATAACCATGGTTCTTGCCAGGAGGACTTGGGCAGCAGCTGTCACTCTCCTCAGGGCCATGACACGATCGTGTGGATTGGCCAGGGCAGCCGCCTGTTCTCCCAGGGTTATCCTGCCAGACGAACTCTTCTCTATTGAGCCGTTACAGCCTTGGAAATAACAATGATTTGCATCAGTGTTTAAAGAAAATCAAAACTTTATCATACAGTAATGAGCACCGAAGTAAATTTGGCCTAAGTCTGTAAACTACTCATGCATTTTTCAATATTTCATAAAGAACTGAAAGGGGAGGTGGAGGTGGTATTACTATGATTATTTATTCTTCAAATGAAATGCATTTTACATTTACCAATTTGCATCAGTGTTTCCTCCATGCTGTTGGTGGCTGTGACCATTGCAACCGAAGCCCCCAGGGGGTCACTGTCGGGGAATTGGACAGGCTCGGGGACAATGCGCCGATCGTTTAACCCAAGAGGCCCAGCCAGTAATTCAAACTCTTCTTCTCCTGTCAGCTTTTCATCTTCATCTACATCTAACATATCCCAGTCTTCTAGAGTTGGGGAAATAGAATTAGACTTGGTTACAAAAGCTAGGTATCACATAATTCTAATTAATTAAAAAAACAGTGCAAGGTACAAAATGTGTATTGTCATTCGCAACACAGTAAGTCTTAAAAATTCATCTCCTGATGTTGACATACACACAAGAGAGTAAATCAGAAAAACAAAATCCTGCTCTTGCCCCACTCTATTCAACTTGATCTTTACATATACTGCCCAAAAGTTTCAAGGAAGACTCTCTAAACTAGCTGCTGTTTAGAAACACAGAAACTGCAGGTTGCCACATGTAGCACAATACATGTCCAAACCTGGAATATAGGGAAAAGCTGTGCTTTAAATCATGGTAACAAGTGCATATGCCAAAGGACTGAAGAATAAATAGAAATATTGAAAATTTCTGGTCTTTGTATTTATCAAAAAAGTAGGCAGGACTCCATAGGTTATAATTAGACACTCAGGCTTTTGCTTTTCCTTCCAGGGGAAAAAAAAAAAAAAAAAAGAAAAAAAGGGGAAAAAAAACAAATAAGAAGCATTATAACTGCAGCTCATTGCATTCCATCCACTTCCCAACTATTTACAAAAAAGTTAACTTATATTTTCTGCTCTCCCCTGCTCTGTCTCACTCCACACATAACGGAATCCAAACATCTTTAATCCATTGGCAGATGGACATGCCCTAAGTCCTGAAGCACTCATTTAGTCTCAAATACACAAATGTGGTCAATCAGACAATTGCCAGCATGCAGCTACAGAAAGGACCAGAACGAAAGAACCATCTGGGAAAGCTTTTCTACGGACACTAGAAATAATCTGTTTAAAGTAGAAAGCCACTCTCAGGCCAAAGGTAGAAAAATTAAGAACAAGCCTAATGGCAGACTTTTAGGACACTAATTTACACTAGTTTCTCCCACAAAGGCAGCTGAAGGAAAGTATCTGAACATAAGGTTTTGCATGTGAAGTTCTGGACATAACATCTCCCCACAACACCTTATCACCCCAAGTCAGGTATTTGCCATTTCAGCTGCTTAGATGAAAAATGGGGGGGGGGGGAAATCACTGGGTTTTTTTCTGATTTGAACTAAAAAAACCTCCCCAAAACTAAAATACTACATCTAACTTGGAGATCTAAAAATATACCTTTATGTACAGTCTCAGGGTTATTTGCATGGAAGTACTTTTATGAAAAAATAAACCATTATGCAACTTAAAAACTTACCTTCATAGACACTGTCTTGTTTACCTATCAAATCAGGAGCCTGGCCTTTGTACCTGCAGGGAAAAATAACAAATGAAATTACTGTATGACTTGAGTATTTTGAAAACATGCATAACAATTTCAACTTGGTTCCCTACTAAACCTAACCTTACTGTTACATCTACATATATTTATGAGGGATTCTGGAAATGGCTAATAAGAGAGAAATAGATAAAAGGCCTAAAAGTATATGTGGAGGGAGGGAAGCATTTGGCAGTATTAATGTGAGAAAGGCCTACAGAAAATACTGGAATTGTCAGACAAAATTGATAAAAAGTTTCCAAAAGTCAATGAGAAGCAGGCAAAATCCCAAGAAATTATTCCCTAATTTTCACTTAAAACCCAGAAGCATCAAGTTCACCTTCTTTGCTAAGCACGCATTTGTTGAACACAGCGAGAGATTTTAAGGCTCGGGAAACTCTGCTAGGAATTCCACGTTCTCCATTACCTTTCGGAAGTTGACGTTTTGGATTTGCTCTTCAGGGCCAGGTACTTCTCTCTGCAGATGCCACACAACAAGTAGTAGGGGTTGCCACTGCCACACTCGCCCCCAAACCAGCCGTCCACATAGGAGCCATTGCTGCGGTAGCCCTGCCGGTTGGCGCTGCGCCCGCAGCCAGGGTGGTTCCTCTTCATGTGCTGGTTGAAGCTCACCACGCTGGACTCACACAGCTCACAGACCACCACTTCTTCTCTGTCTTCAGACTCACAGACGTGCTGCATAGGAAGATTTGCACATGTTGTTTGCACAGAATAGATACCTTTGTGTTAGATATAAACCATGCCGATGATCTTAGGTGGGTGTTCGGCACATTTCTGTGACACACACAGTGATATTCATATGCTCAACTTGCACAAAAGCAAAGCAGCATCACAGAATGGCTGATATTGGATGGGACCTTTGGAGATCATCTCATCCAACCCCCCCTGCTCAAGCAGGGCCACCTACAGCCCAGGACCTTGTCCAGGTGGCTTTTCCACATCTCCAGGGATGGAGATGCCACAGCCTGTCTAGGCAACCTTGGACATTCTCACAGTGAGGAGGAGTTCCTTATCCTCCTGTGCTTCAGTTTGTGCCACTGGCTCTGGTTCTGTCACTGAAAAGAGCCTGGTGTTACACACTCCCTGCAGGTATTTATACACACTAGTAAGATGACTCCCCTGAGTCATCTCTGCCCCAGGCTGAATAGTCCCAGCTCTCTCAGCCTTTCCTCACAGGAGAGATACTCCAGTCCCTATATCTTCCTTTCTACCTTTCACTGGACACAATGAAGAGAGGACCACCTCACAACAGGAAAAAACATTTGGAAGTAAAGTTTCAGAGGAGACAGTTTCCTACTCAATTTCAGATTGACTCAAAATTCTGGTCACATATAACTTTTCACATTTAAGTCTGCTCAGAGTCAACACTGTCTTTATCTGGTTCTTCTCAGAATTTGTCTGAAACTAAACCTAACAAAGAAAAAAACTCTTTTTTGTTTCAGACAATGAGATTTGATGTTTACTGAGCAACAAGTAGTATTTGTGTCAGCCAATTTCAAGGTTTTATCTCAATATGAAGTTCTTTTTTCTATAAGTACATTTCTGTTCTAAGACAGTAATTTCATTGAGGTGTCTCAGTGAAACAAGTGCTCTGAAAGATTCAATATGCACACTGAAACTTGCTTCCATATCAAAGTCAGGTAAATCATAATTAGGAGACAAAAGCTTAGTCTTATGGGTTGATTGTCTAATTTGACACAGATAATCCAAAAATTATCAAACTGCTGTTATTACATTTCTTTTCCAACTCAAGAGTTTTTTACTGCTCCGCACAACAATTCAGTGAGGACTGTCACCACATCCTTCCCAAAGAATGAAGTACATGACACGATTAAATTAAGAAAAACTGATTTAAGTGCAAATGATGCTGCTACAGATCAGATGCTATTAGTAGCAGCAGTAGAAGAGGCATTTAGAACTGTGTTATCTCACACAGCTAAGCCATCTGGAAACACCTACTTGATTTCTAATTGATATCATCATAACAACTATACACACATCACAACATACACTAGTTGTGTCCTCATCTGTCAGGGGGGAGAGAAGAAAAACTACATCCATGGGGAAGTGCCAAGCAAGAAACATAGGAAAACGCTATTCTTAAACTAGAAATGAAGCTACAGAATACAGGAAGATTTTAAGCACTGCTGGCATTTGGAGCTATTTTCAAACAGGATATAAGCATTCACATGTTACTCAAATTCACAAATATGAGCATGCAAAAAGCAGTAAGTTAAAGCAGCCCCCGCTGCAGTCACACACACCCAGGTAGGCCAGTCCAATACCTCTGGGATCCACATTCCCAGAATATCATTATCACCAGCCAGGTCTTGCCCAAACATCGCTTCCATGGCTTCATCATCGAGGTCAATCTCCAGCTCCTCATCCAGGTTGAAGTCATAAAGTGCCCCTGGATCCTGCTGCAAGGATATCCCTTCCCTGCGGCTCTGGTTCCGGTGGGCCTGCACGGAGCGGTACAATCCCGCTCGAGGCAGAAAAAAAGGGAGAGAGAGGAAAGCAGAACTTTTATTTTATATGTCAGAGAGATGGCTGTACTTTCAACTCCCTTCTGTAACTCTTCTGCTAACCATGATCCACTTATTACCACATGAAACACTTAAATATATAGCGATACACGTGTGAGAGGGCGTTTTCTACATTTCAGGCCAAGTCCCAACCCCCTCCTGTTCCCTCCCGGGTTAAGCCAAGCCCTTGTGTGTCTCTGAGGGCACTTACCTGCCCGTGCCAGCAGGGTCCGGGCAGCCAGGTCGAATTTGTGCCTCCGTGTCACAGCCGAGCGACTTCTGGAGGGAGGGCCACTGGCAGAAGCTGCGTTATCCACGTGATCCATATTATCAGGGCTACAAGAATTTGTAATTTACAGGTAAGTCAAGCCAAGTTTTAACCAACCACATACAGCAAGTGAGGAAAAATACCAAAGTCATATTTAGGAGCATTTTTATCTTTCTTTGGTGGAAGGAAAGAAAGAGGAATTTTGAGTTCAAGACTTTTCAGTCCCACTGAGCACCTATTTGCTGTGATTTTGATTGTGACATCTACCCCAAACAAATCAGATGCAGCAATGGCAATACCTATCTGATGCCTTCCATAGTGCCTAAGCACTGCAGATCTTTTAACTACAGCATGAATTAGGTTTTTTCTCGTTTTTAAAAGAAATAAACCAAACATCTCTGTTGTTGCTCACTGAGTCAATCTCCCTTTGGCCCCAAATCTTTTGCAAAACATGAATTTAAGTTACTTTAAGTTTATTTCTCCCAACTGAAATCTGTGACTTCTCCACGAACTAACAGTTGAGCTGGGACAAAGTAAGGGAGGAAACCTAAAAACATGTATCTCAGTAGGACTGAGGAACATGAGCAAGTATTCCCAAAATCTACCTTGTAATGGTCATCCTCTCTATTAAAAGAAATGCTGGTATGATTCCTGAAAGGGGTCACTTAAAAATGTAACCACCACTTCCAGTATTTAAAGAAACCCAACAAAACAATAACAAAAAAGAAGCCACAAAAAAACCCCAAAAGAATCACCACCTTCTTTAAGAGATAGTTTATCTCTAAGGTTGTGAAGGTGACTGAGAAAGTAAACTTCAGTTTCATCTGCTCTGTACAAACAAAGAATTAATTTAAAAAGAAAAATGTGGAAAAATCCCAGTTCATGTATAAACTGCAGGGAAGGAAGTACACCGATGAAATTCTGCTTTCTTACTCTATCTTTTAGTTAAAATGCAATTATAAGCCCTCATTTTTTTCATTCATCCTTTCTCCTTTTTTTTTGTAAGGAAACATGCTTAGTTACATTCTTGCTCAGTTCTGCACACACGCAGTAGTGGAAAACAAATTCACCATGTACACCTAAATGAGTTGCATCTTTGCTCCTACTCATGCTGTAACAAAATTCCAAAGCAGCACCACAGTAACACTCTGTCACTCTGTAACACATGTCCAGTTTCAGGAACATCACAAGCAATGCCAGGAAAAGGACACCTTACCTCTCACTAAAGCCTTCCTCCATTTCAGTGGCATCAGCAGAAGGGATATCACCCGGAGACTGCAAATAACAATGATCTCCAGACTTGCCCCCACTGCTGGAGACAATCGTCCCGTGCCGCGACTCTGCCGTGCCCTCTGACTGGGGCTCCTCATCATCCTCATTGCCAGGGTGCTCTATCATCCACATGGCCAGGACTGTGATATTCTGTGCATCTGCTTCTCCTCTGGCACCTGAAGGCAGGGAAACCACACTTTAGACCTGTGTTTTATCACTGATGGTTTTTTAAAAGAATCAATCATTTTTTCCCCACAAATGGCCATAAGAAATTAAGTATTCTACTGGAAAAAAGTGTTTCATGCGTATCCAATTTTTCAGTTTAAACTGATGCTCCAGCTCTAGTATTACCTGTAGCTTCCATAGCTTTGGCAATTTGCCTGAGGGAGAACCCCATTTCCAGCAATGGCACAGCGATGGCAGGAGGAGGAGGGGATGTGGAAAGTCGGCTGCTTGGATCAGACAAAGCTTGAAAGACAGAAAATGTGGCATGTGAAGTGCATAAATCTAGTGTTATTTTACTAGACCTTACTTTGACACATCAGCTTCACATAAGGGAAAAACTGTTCTCAATTTTTCTCTCCATCACTTGCCACAAAGTAAGATACTTTCTGGAATGAAACCACATGCTGTTTACTGTTATTGATAACCCAGACTATCTGTGCCTCTGTTCAAGTAGGATATTGATGATAATCAAAGAACTATTGCTATTAAGACACTTCTATTATTTTCATTTAAAACTGTATCAAATTACCTATTTGATCTATATTTTGCTAGCCTAGAGAAGTTATCCTTGTCCAAATCAGGATTCCCAAATGTTACGAGATCACACCAATACACATTCCTCACAAGGGGCAGGAAGACACCTCAACTAAGCTGGTAATGCACCTGAAAAATCTGTTTGCAGATGATGGCTACATTTCTGTGCAGAGAGTCTTCAGAGGGACCCTAAAAAGGTCAGTTACTGCCCCAAAACCACAGTTAATCATCATCATTCACCACAACAATGTACTACCAAACACTGTAAAGACTGTATTGTGACTAGAAGCAAGTCATCCTATAATTAAAAAAAGAAAAAAAAGGGGATGTGAAACTGAGCAGAGCAGTTGCTATGCAACAACTGAAACTGCTAAAAAACCCAACTAGTAGCTTGGATGTAAGAGCAGGAATAAAAAGTTTCTCACTGGGGAATTTTAAGGCATAGACTTTGTTTCTTAGCATGAATATGAAATCTGGAGAACATACTTTACCTTGGACTCTTCTGTTCATTTAATACAAAACACATACATATGTATTTTGGTTTTAGTGTGATCTCCTCTGCACCACAGCACTTATTTGTGCTCTTCAGAAGCTCAAGACACTCACTCAACAACTTTCTCAGTCTGCAGTTATTCCATGTTTCTGTTTCTGTTTTGAAGCCTCCTATTCCCTCCACAAGATTCAGACAGGAGCATGAGGACCCCATGAAGCTTGGACAGCCCTTTCCATCTCATTAAATGTAATTAATTGCAATGAGCTATACTGGTGTACGCATCATAAAATACACCAATTCTTGTTTCCTACATGGTATGTGATCTAACATGCTAGAAAATGAGCGCATGTAACAGTGGCACACAAAGAAGCAAGCCCAAATCAGACTAACATTTTGAAGCAATGATACTGCATTCTGGTTTTATCCATGCAGTTTGTAATCCAATCCCCAGCTTTTGAAAAATCACTTCATATGCTTTATAAAGTCTGCAGCTAGACAATCTACATTTTTTTGTGCTAAGATTGTCACCAAAAGGTTTTCTACAAGGCTTTGAACGTTAGGTTGCCTTAAAAAGAAACTGGGTTTGTTTTCAATCTCTGCAATCCTGTCACTGAGCTCCTGGGAATTTACTGACTTGTCCACACTTCCATCTACGCTGACAAGTTTACCTGTACGATTGGCAGGCCTGGCAGACTGGGAATCAGGAGAAGTCAGACTTTGTCTCCTTCCAACCTCATCTGAAGGAGATGTTGGTAAAGAAGATATTGGAGGAGTCTGAGCACGTCGTGCTGGAAGCACAGTTGTAGTTGGGTAACTGGAGAACATTTGCCTTGAAAATAAAACAGACACTGATATCAAAAAGAGCTGTGCTGAAAAAGGTCTGACACAGGAAATGCATCAAGTTGGAGTGCACTTGGCAAATCCTACTTTACAGCAATTGTGTTTCGTAAGGGCAAGGCACAACACATACATGGAGAAGGGCAGAGAAACCCTGTGAGAACAGTTTGTTCCTACCAATTTACCTGTAATGTTAAATTCTAAGTATGCACCTAAAAATCCCCAGACCAAGGGCTGTCCTAGGAGATTAAAGATGAGTAGACACTTTTCCCATTTCCCCAGTTTATTCAGAACTCAGGCAGAGTAATAGAACAGGTGAATATTTTATTTTCACTGTCCTGGTACAAAGACATAATTCTGGCTTTTATCAAATTATATCTGCAAAACCTCTAAAAATTAATAAATTTAGAACAGGACTCTATGCAGTGTAAAGCAGATTGTGTTCTACATCACAAATAGCCTCTCCAGATTAACCAGGTTTATCTTCCATTTCAGTAGGTGAGGTTAGATGGTTGCGTATATAAACCACACAACTGGTTCCCTACACCCATAGATCATACATGCTGCAGGGTATTTTACCTAAGAAGACTGAGAGGCATAACCCCAGGTGATTCTGAAGCTGGAACTGTTTCTGTATCAGTTACTGGAGTAGTAGCAGTGGTTGTATCCTCCAGAGAGCTGCTCATGAAAGATGTTGTGCTGGAAGCAGAAGGGCTGGTTGTAACTGGAGTCTGGGCTTGCTGGGACTGATCACCTTCTTCTACTTGTTGCTCCACTTCTGCAAGAGAAAATAAAGCTGTTATAACAACCTTAAAAAAACTGTGTAGAGAAAACAGTAGTCATGGCTAAACTTCTAGCTTTCAAAAATAACTATCATTATTCAAAATTCTCCCCAGAGAAAAGGGTGTGCAGAAATGCACACCATACACATCCTTCTGCTGCCAGTAATGGACTGATGTAAAGAGATCAGTCGATGAGCTCTTCCTGTTTTGATACCAACGCAAGGTAATATAATGGCCCGTCTTCGCGAACGAAGAGCCGGGGAAGGTCTTTACCCGCACATGCAGATAAGGCCTTCGAGCCTGCGCAGTGGATTTTTTAGGTGACACACAGT
>JAWWES010000018.1:18808239-18830392 GCA_035583135.1 Lophotriccus pileatus
CCTTCTCTTAGATGGATTGCCTTAAGGGCTAACGAGCACCATCTGCCCGGGGAGCTCCCTGACTGGGAATCGAACCCTGGTCTCAACGGTACCAGCCCTGCGTCTTAACCACTAGACCACCGGGGGCTCCCACCAACGCAAGGTAAATAGCAAACAAAACATTTACTTCCATCAGATTTTATGATATTTAGATTTATGGTTGTAACAGCCACGATTATTCTCAAAACAGGCAAAAGGGAAGAGGTCTTAGACACGGAAACAGATCTGATTTACTATAAAGCTCTCTTTAACTCAGCTGTCTGAGTAACATTTTTAAGAGGGGGTTTTTGTTGGTTTAGGAGTGCAAATCCTTCTGACAATTATATACAGAACTGCTCATTTTTAAAAAGTATTAAAGGCAAACTAGAAACTCCTATATTTCTGATTGATTGATATACACTCACTATTTATTTTAATAAGGAATTAGAGAAAAGGCAAAAAAGTCAGTATGTTTCTAAAACAGCAAAACTGCTTTGCAAAATTTCTCCATCCAAGTAAGACTTCTCCCAAGCATAACCACCACCAAATTACAAGACTATGTTATTTATATTATCATTGTTACTAATAATTATAATCTAAATTAATAAAACAAAAATCAATGTAGCCCCATACTTCCATAATTTTGAAAATGTACCTGGTTTAAGTCTGCCACCAAACTGGTCCTCCAGCAGCCCATGAACCACTAACTTGTAGATCATGGCTTGTGCCCGCTCCAGGTCTGCCAGTCCCAGGGCTCTCTTGATGGGTGACCGCATGACTGCCCGTTTGACCATGTGCCTCATGAGGAACTGCAGGGCAGCCCTCATCTCCACATCCTCATGAACCACTGGGGAACTGGCACAGTCTGAGTTGTGCCCGTTTTCTGCCAGCACTTTCGGTATCAGCAGCAGTTCAGCGTACTTACTGCAGCTCAGGAGAACACTGAGGGACTTCATGGCCCCCAGGTAAAGGTAGGACAGCTGCACAGCCCTGATTTCTGACTGCACTATGTCGTGACTTCTTGGACTGTGTTCATGGTTCTTTTTTCTTCCTTCACCAGGTTGGTGTTGGGATTCCATACCTAGTGCTGAAGGCTCTAAAGAAAAGGAAACAATTTCATTTTCTGACTTAGAGCTGGTGGCACCATGTCCTTTGCTCTCGTCAGCGCATGGTCCCAATCGCGTGTCTGATCCAGCATCACCCTCCGCCTTCTGGTCCATTTCCCCTTTATCTTCAGATTCGTGCCTGTGCTTTTTCTCGTGTCTCTTGGTGCTCTGCTTCCCCATGTCTTCATGAATGCCAGTCAGATAGGTAAGGTCCAGCAACACAGTAGCTGTCAGCCCACGAAATCTTGCAACATCAAAAGGCAGTGGTTCACAGGGCTCCAGATTATACAATGGGGTATCACTAGGCGACCAAAAAGTTGGGAAGCTTTAATAAAGATCAGAATGACACAGGAAAAAGCAAGTGAGGGAGAGACAGGAGGAAAGTACAGGAAATAATGCAGGCAAAGTAAGATGTAAAATATATTTGATAAAATAAACAAACCAATTCTAAAAATCAAATGCAAACAGGGGAAAAATGAGGTTATGACCAGAAAACAGGGAGATATGGTTTTGAAGTAAAGGCAACAAAGCATACACAGGTTTTCAACAAGCACTGAAACCCAGAAGCCCCTCAGAAGCTCTCAATTCCGTGCTGACACAGGCTTTGGCTAGATTATTTAGAAGTATGTAACAGGCTTCTACTAAAAAATTACCTTAAGCCAAATTTTATCATCATACCTGAGCTGAATCTGTGCATAGATACAAAAGCTTACAAAGAAAAAAATGTTCACATGAAGGAAAAGCTTTGCTGGACTTCATGTTCCTGTTAACTATTCATCACCACACTACTGATAGCTCATGACAATTCTGTCTCTAGTATGTCAGGACAGATTACCTGGTGAGGACAGTGATTTTAAAAACACAGCTCAGAAAACCCAACAGACACAGAGGTCTATCTGTCATCTACATTCATCGGTACCTTCTGGTAATATTTAGGACTGTTAAACTTGACTTATTTTCACTTGAAGCAGGACAAAAATTCACCAGTTCATATCTCCATATATCTTATATTTTCCATACATCCAGCAGATAAACAACTTTTAAATCTTCCTTTTATTATCTCAAAATGTTTTCCCATTTTACAATATAAACTTCTACCCAAAAATGAAGGCAAGCTTTAGCCTGGTTTTAATTAAGAAGGTACACTCTGAACTTAACTCAATACTTCACCAAGTTCAAGTGCTGTACCACTTCACTCAAATAATGGTTCAAGTTATTTTAAGGGCACACTTATTTTAAGGCTATACTGTCACATTTGAAAGAATTTATATCTGGAACTAAATCAATTGCACTTCAGTGTATTTAGTTAAAGTTACAACAGCCTTTGCAAAGACAAAACAGACATAACTCTGTAACAGCTCTAAGAGCCAAATGGGCCTTGGCTATTTCAAAATGTCTTTTTTTTTTACTGGCACTAAAAAAATAAAATAATTAGTGTTCAATTTGTCCACAAGACTTTGGTTCAGCTACAGGCAGAAGTAGTTTAAGAAATTAAATGAGTCAAATCTTTTTACACAAAAACATAGGCAGGTCCTGTGAGAGCACCAGAGAGCACAGAGAAGCCATGGGCTTCATTTCAGAGTCTCCTTCTAGGTGCCTCCCCTTTGAAGGCAAGAGAGGTGGAAAAGGGGGTGTCTCCTTCCAGCCTCCTCCCTGGTTCTCACCATCCTCAGCAGAACAGCAGCTCCAGCCCATTCACACCTAACACAGGGGCACTGCGTGGGCTCCCTAAGGCAGGTCAGACCGGGAACGAACCCCACGTCGAGGCAGCATTAACTTCAACACCGCTCAAGTCTAAACTCAGAATAATTGCTCAGCATGACTCTAACCCGAGATGTGTGATACTTCTGAAGATTCCCAAGCACCACCAGGCTGAAAAGCGCAGGAAATGCACGTACCTGATGGTGATCTCTGCTTCGTCCCACTGCACCTTGGCAGAGGTGCTGCCTTCCTTGACCACGCCCAGCAGGGTGGCATGCCGGCCGGTCTGCTTGTGCACGCAGCGCCCTCCGACCCTGAGCCCGGCATCCACCCCTCCGATCACGGCCAGCACGGGCCACACCTCCGCACACAGCATCTTCAGCTGCAGCTCCGACAGCTCGGCCAGCCCATGCCGCCCGTGCTTGCCTTTCTCCTCCTCCTTGTTCTCCTTCTCCTCTCTCGCCTCGCTCTCTTCCCGGCTTTGAACCGAGCGGCTTTTCTTGAGCTTTTGCCCTGCTTCTTTAAGACAGGTCTTGATTTTGTTCAGCCTTTCCATCATCTTTTTGTTGATGCAGTGTGTCCAGCGGTCTGTGCGGTGCAGGATGCGGATCAGCTGAATGGTGGCCTCTGCCAGCACTGCAGCCACGGGACTGCAGATGGGGTCCCCAGGCAGCAGGTCTCTGGGTGTCCCTCGCATCTGCATGTCACAGATCTTCACCTACGTGTTGGAGGGGAACAGTGTCAAAGTTGTCTTCTCAACAAGCTGTTTTTATAAACACAGGAGTCTCCTGACTAGAAATAATTGTTAGCATTGCCTCTTTTTGCTTCCCTAATCCACCTTAACGCCGATCAGAACCTCCACCCCTTCAAACTCAAGGATGCTGAAATTACAACAGTCTGTGGTTTCTCACAAAAGACTACCTAGAAATCCTAATAGTACATCCTCCCTTGTTTCTGGGGAACTGAATTTTTCATGCAGAACATTAAGTCCGTAAATCAATTCTAAGTAATAAAATACATTTTGAATTTTCAGTAGATTACAACAGTTAAAACGCTGTATTATCAACATGGTTTTGGTCAGAAATCCAAAACAGTGCCACACAAGCTGCTATGATGAATAGTGACTTATCCCAGCCAACACCAGCACATCCACATAGATGAGCGTTCAAGTTACCTTCTCTCCTGGATTACTGCTGTAGAACATAACACAAGGGTATAACTCAGCTGCATCCACATCTTCAAAAGCTAGTTTGGGCTCCTAGTGAAAAAAAAACACAACAAAACCCCCTCAAACTCAGAACAACTTAACAAGCAAAATTATGAAACGTGAAAAAGTTGTGTCTGTGTTATAAAGGTTTTCAGTACTGAAGCTATCATGATTTTTAACCATCACGTCTATCCATGTCATGTTACTGCTGCAATTAAAAAAAACCACAATTGATGTTAAATACCTCTCCATTTTTCCCAAAGGAAATGGTTCTTGCTTCCATATCCAACACACACGTGATGAAATCCCCTTGGGTGAAGCTGGACAGGGTCAAAGTCTGCTCTCCATTGTGGTAGAGGTTGCCACTGTAGGCTCTGTAGAGCCACATATCCGAGGTGGTGCGATGGTTAAAATCGTGGACAGGCCAGCGGGAAACGCCCACACATGTGCCCTCATTGCCTCGATTCTCCTTCACAATGTAGAACTGGCAGGAAAACAAACAGGGGGAAAATGCAAGAATGGGCACTTGAACACATTAAAGCAACGGAAATTTTCCTTGCACGTAGGTATGTACACTTCTGTTCCTCTCAGAAGCTTTTAATAATAAAAAATGATAAGTTTATAAGGTGAGAAATCATGCTTTAGCTCTGAAATGAAATCTTGGTGTATAAGGTCAATCATTGACAAGTCATTTAAGCTTCATGTACTAGTAATGAAGAAAACTATATGTAAATACACAAAGAAGTTGTGGGGTTTTTTTCCTGGACTCAAAACATACACAGAATTTGAGCTACAAGTGCTAAAAATAATATTACAGAGAGAAATAAGCTTTTCACCTCATGTTCACAGATTCAAGTGGAAAAAAGAAGTACAAGTGTTATGCTCAAAGGTAGTACCAACAAGGACCAGAACCTTGTTAATGTATCTATACTCCTAAAAAAAATAAAATCACTCCAGATGGTATATTAAAACACTATTCTTGCCAGTCAGGCTGATGTGCCTTTTTGCAAGAAAACAATGTTTTGTGAAGTGTTTTTCTACAGAAAAAATTCAAAATATACATATTTCAGCAGGTAACTTCTGCAAAGCCAGGCACATCGGTGCTGACTACGGATCTTAGGGACAAGTACCTTCACCTCTACAAACACACAATACAGACACTCTCCAATCTGTGTACTGAAATACCCAGACAGCAGCACTCAAAAGCAGCCACAAACTCTTCCCTTTGGACTGAAAAATCATAAAATCATAGAATGATTTATATTGGAGAAGATCCTTAAGATCACTAGTCCAACCATAAACATAACATTTACTCAAGAATGTTGCCATAAGTGAAAAAACACAGAGGCAGCTGCTGTTAATAAATCATAGCACACTTCCAAATCCAAGTGAGAGAAGTTAAGGAATGCACTTTTGTGCACCTACCTTCCACTGGTAACACCCAGAAGTGACTCCAGTGGATGCTAAACCATATCCTTTGCCTCCACTTCCATGAGTCAGAATCTGTCCATTCTCCACTATGCAGCACTGAGCTTTCTCAGGATCAAAGGACACCTCCTGTATGGGAAGATTCTCATCCTCATCTTCAGACTCTCCCTGCTTCTACCAGGAACAGGACAAAACGTTTGTGGTCAGTGTGATTCAGGAGCATTCTCAGTCACGAGACAAAGTACAAGCATCGTTACCTGCAGCTTCATTTCTTGCTCTTTCTCCTTGATTTGAATGGCATGTTTGGCCTGAGCTATTGGAGTCTCCCACATGCAGTCAGACAGAAGTGAGAACAATCTCTCAACAACCTGGTGTATTGGAATAGAATTCAGATTATTTTAACTCCCAGATGAGGACAAGTAGCATTGTATTGTTTTACTTTACTTCATAGGTATAAACATCAAAATATTCAGTGCTCTTGGATTAACAAAAATCTACACTGAGCCTCATCTGAACTGGATTTTGAACAAACTTAGGAAACATTCATAAGTTTAATGAGACTTTGAGAAGAAACAAGTGTAAAGGTTTATAACAAAATATAAAGACCTGAGCCATCTGGTCATCTTCAACGCCAGATTCACAGGCAGGTAGCACAGCTTCCAGCACGTGCAGCGCGAGCAGTCTGGTCCTCAGGTTGCCAACCAAGGGAACTCCTGAGGATGGACCAACAGGTCAATAATCTCCAAGAGTCCTCTGCATCAGGCCTGCACCTGCCTACACCCCACCAGTGCACCAAAGTGTACCTCCTGTGCCATCTACTCCAGTTAGCTCTGATTGTTCGCTGTGGAACACGTTCTAACAGGGCTTCATTTCTGGAACCGCACCCCAGAAATGCAGGTAACCACTGAGCACGTTCTGACAAGGTCATACCTGAGCAGCACTTCTGAGAAGCAATGTTCAGGAGTACTTCTGTCCACTTGGGAGATGCCATTTTGGACTGAATTGCTTTTGAAGACACAACTCTCCTCAGGAAAACCAGGAAGTCTCCCAGGTGCAGCTCTGCTGCATGTTGCTTTCGCAGGGCAGCTGGGGAGGGAAATGAAAAATGTTCATTACATCTTAATATTACAGCTCCACTGGCAGTCCTGTTACTGTTCTGTAGGCAAAAATGCAATGCTGTTATTCCACGGTGGCTGACAGGTGCCCACCAAGCTGTGCTCTCACTTCTGCTCCTCAGCAAGACAGGGACAGAAAATAAGATTAAAAGTTCATGGCCCAAGATAAGGGAGGGAGACTGCTTTTTTTTTTTTTTTTTTTATCCTCATGGGCAAACCAGACTCAATTTGGGGAAGAATAATTTAATTTATTGCCAATGAAAAATAGAGGAGGACAAAATTAAAACATCTTCCATGCAACCACTCCTTCTAATAAGGCTCAACATCACTCTCAACTCTCCTGCCTCCCCACCCAGTAGGACAGTGGTTTTGATGCAAAACACTGAACTTCTTCCCACCCTGACTGGTATTCCAAGGAAGTTCTAACATGAAAATGTCTGTGGAAAACCTCATATCCTATTTTATGATTAATTATCTTGCTAATTCATCAGCCATTGCATTATTTATAAGCACAAACAAAAACATCTGTACACCTAAAACCAAGTTACAATTGATAATTCTTCAAATCCATAACTGCCACAGAAAATCAAAGTGTTCATTAAGGACTGCAAACACTGTGAAGATCTTAGAATTTCAGAGAATCTTTTCTCGCAGATTTTTTCATGTGACAGTAGTGTCACCCTCCTGCCATCCACTCAAACTGCAAAACTGCCTAAATACAACAATTTCCTGAATGAAGCTGCATTTATTTATAGTTTGAAATTCAGATGAATTCCTATGACGACATATATGAAAAACACTACCACCAACTCATTCTTCAAGGGAAACTACACTCTTTTCCTAATTCCAAACCAGATGGAGTAATTCTTGTTCTCAGCCTGCTCCTATCCTTACATCACTTTATGCACCAATTCTATATAAATTTGAACAGAGCACTAAATTATTTGATGATTTGAATCTAATTTTTGACAGAGTCAAAAACGACCCAACAAAAATCAAAACAGAGTAGAGCTGATGAGGACCTCAGCATTCAGTGATTTCTTCTATTATGCTTTCTGGTATTTTAAAACTGTAATAGAAATTATGCAAAATATTTACCTCTGAAGTCTCTCTTCTCATTATCCCCATTTGATTCTGCCTTTTTTGATTCCACCTCATCTTCTTCCCCTTCCCCTTCTTCGAAGGAAGCCATAAGCATCACACCAGCTTGTGATAACAAGTTCTTCAGCTGGCTGCACAGTAAATCCAGCAAAGACTGGACCACCTTTGGGCTCAGTTTATCAGCATAGGTTCTGTACAGACACACAGAATGTAAAAAGAAGAGTATTTGAGCTGATTCAAGGAACAATAATTGCAGCACCTCCCTCCACCATAGGCTTGGATTATTACTTTTTTTAACCCTTTTAAAACTAATGTCTAATTAAACTAAAACTTTCTAATTTTTGCAGTCAAAGGATACATTTTCAGTACTTCCTTGGGGAAAAAAGAACCACTTTGTTAATTAATCATAATTCCACGGCAATTTCCAAGGATGAGGTGCTGTTTCCATGGTTTGGGGTATTTTTTGGTGTAGGGTTACTGGAGTTTTTGACATAATACATTTGGCAGGTAAATGCAATGTGTTGTTTGAACACTGACATGAAGATGCAAGTACTGAATATCAAACAATAGTCTTGCCCCAAATAGAAAATGCTTTCTCCACTGCTGTGTACTGAGTTAAACTAAATATCTAAGTACTGATAGGACTCTGCATTCTGTTTCATGGTCTAGCAGAGGCCACTATTCCTCAGCAAATTATTTCATATTCTGAAAAGCAGCACAATGCACTGCTCTGAAGAACTCCTATCACATTACTGGTATTGCTTTTATCCCATCAACTGAGCAGATCTACATACAAAGCTGAACTAGCAAAATGAGGACTACTCGAATACAGTGTTCACAAACCAGAGACTGGTAACTATTCTGGTCCAAACACTCACAAGTTAAATATATTCATAAGTTTTATGTGCAACTTTCCTATGAACAATGTGACTACTGTTTTGTTCTGCCCTTCACTTACCTACTCCTCAGCAACATTTATTGTCCTACAGAAAGGTTATTTTTAAAGAGCTTAGCAATTAAGTTTTCCAAAAGCAAGGGCACATCTGACACTCACCCTGTGGTGATGGCAAGGATCTGCAGGAGCCTTGTACTGGCTACTTTCAGAGCTGTGCTGAGCTGAGAAATGCCAGTTTTGGGCAGCAGCTGCAGAGGCTGCCCCAGCATGGTGTCTGTGCCACACAGCTGGGACAGCACGTTCAGCAGCCCGGTGGAAATGGCCAGGGACACGTCCACGGGCTGGTAGTGCACGCTGAGAGCAAAGACTGTCACCAGGAGAAGGCGCTGCTGCGCTTCTAGGGTTAAAAGAGTTGTTTCTGATTAATTAGCTGCTTAGAGGAAGAACACCAAGGCAGAAGAACAGCAGATTATTTTTTAAATACAATTTAATTAATTAAATTATCAAGGAAAGAGTGAGACTTTGTCAGACACTCTGAGGGAGTCTTTCTGCTGCACCACTGTAGTCCCCTTTAACTCAGTGTAACTCTGTGTCAAGGTTGCCCAGGGAAGAACATCACGCAGACCTAGTTTGTGATGTAAATGTTCTGAGGCTAAATCTCAAACCAGATACTTCTCTCTAGAGAAGGATAACTGGGTGAAATACTTCATTTTCTGCCTGTACTTCGCATGGATTCTCAAGAAATTTCTTTCAGTTCCATTTTAATTGTAAGTGAAACAGCAAAACAGTTCAGGTAAAAATGGCCATTGGGTTCCACCAACAAATAGAAATTCCAGGGTTCTCTGCAGTGCTGAAGCTATTGGTCAGTGCATGGCAAAGGCACAAAGAGGTGCAGAGCTCAGCTGTCCCTTGAGCACATGGCAATATCTGGATACAGGACAGGACAAAGGGCTTTCCAAAGAGGCAAGGTGCCCTGTTCCTCAAGTTTGGGTTTAAAGAAAGCTCACTTCAACAAAGGGAGAGATTGGAGATTTCTCACCTCTTCAGAAAATTGCTTTCTTATCCCTGAAAAACCTAAAAACCACTTTGAAGCACCAAAGTCCTGGGTGACTGTGGAAGATTGTGGTATGTAGAATAGAAAGGCTGAGAAGATTTAAAACAAGAAGGTCTAACACTTGAAGAAAATGAAGACAGAAAAGGCTAAAAAGTTTCTCCCTCAGGAAAAGAAGTAGATAATTCTGTGAATCCTGGTCACTAACACCAAAGGCTGCTTTGGTAAATGCACAAGCTGTTGTACTGTATATCAGAGGACATATTTTGCAAACCTGGTGTCACTTACCTATGTGATGCTTGTTAGCTTGCAGGGCTCTTTCTAAAGTAGCAGATAACTGCTGGTAGATTTTGTGCACAGCCACCTGGATTTCAATTTGAATACTTCTCTTGGCTGCTCTGATACCATCCTGGGCCAAACAAATAAGTATTATAAGGGCTGATGCATTTTCATTCACTCAGTTATTGGAGCAGCAGACACTCCTGCACTACATACCTGGTAGTGATGCAGCCTCACACTCTCTCCTTTGGCACCTGCATGTCCCACGGTGCCCAAACCAAAGCAGCCAGCAAGGAACTGGAGTCTAACAGAAGTAAGCAATGAAGAAGACTGAAATCCTGGTACTTGACGACTTCCCATCAACGGCACACTGCCTTTTTCCTCCATCCCTGACAGAAGCACCAAAATCTGATGAAGGGCTTCCAGACGAAGCTGAAAAATAAAGGCAGGCAAAAGACAATATTTATTAAGCAGCCAGTATCCTTAGAAATTGAAACTCGATCATCTCCAACTGTAAGCAGGGATGAACAAGGCAGATGTTTTCTCCTTGACACAATTTTTTTAAAAAGGGGAATACTTTCAGTTTTGTTTTAGAGTTTATTTACAAAAAATTCCTAGTTCCAGTTAAGATATTTAACAGAAAACAAAGAAAGATGTAATTA
Organism: Lophotriccus pileatus; assembly: GCA_035583135.1. NCBI lineage: Eukaryota > Metazoa > Chordata > Aves > Passeriformes > Tyrannidae > Lophotriccus > Lophotriccus pileatus. The sequence continues at coordinate 18,818,803 of JAWWES010000018.1, forward strand.
ACAGCTGGAATTTGGACAAAGGTTCATGAAAAAAAAAATAACCCTAAAATGAGCATAATGTCTAAAGAATAAGAAGAGTGGATAAAATGAGACCTACCTCAGCCCTCAGCTGCTGCTGCTCCATGGCAATGACTGATGCCTGCGGGCTGGTGGACATACTCTCCTCTGGCTCCTTAAATCCTGGGGAGTTCCCCACATCTCCACTCACAAAGCTGACAACATTTTCAATCAAAGTGTGAACTCCAAGGGATCTCGAGAGATCGAAGTCGGACTCCACAAAGGAGTAGGAGGACGTGAACAGCCAGTCCCTGCTGTGCTTCAGCCGGACCCAGGAGTCACTCAGAGATTCCACCTGACTGTGAATTGCTCCTAAAGACACACACAAGGAAGTCTCTCAATTCCCACTCACCAGGTAACACATTCTGGCAGTAGGTGAAGGCTGAACTGCTGCTATTCATACAGGTGGGAAATGAATATTCATGTTAATTATACCATGCATTAAGCAACTTAGAGCAAAACACTTGATTTAAATTTACAGCAATTTCCCTAAAGAAAAGGCTGTATTTCTTTTCAGTGTTAAGCAGTATTGCTACATGGCGCCAAGTGAGAACACAAAAAGGCAGAAGCCACTCGAATTGCTTAGCTTAAAGCTAGAACACTGAATAAAATGCTCTGCAGCTAAATGACAAAATAGTAAAGAAAAGATTTGCTACAACAGAAATTATGCACTTGGATATTTAAGGTCTAGCCACAGAGCAAGAGTAGTTTTGGTTTTAATCAAGTCACTGTATTTCATAGTTTGGAAAAAGCAACGTTATTTTGGATGAAACATTTACAGAATTCATGATTGCAGATGGAACAGAAAGTATTTTAGACTAACAGAGAACTTTGACTCAAGAAAGAGACATGTACATTAAATACTATCTACAGCAAGTATTAGATCTGTATATTTGCCAGCTGGCAATTTCCAAGTCTATTTTCAAGTATTTCCTCTGTCCTTACACTGAAACTTTACCATCACTGACAAATGGTCTCCAGACTTTACCATCACTGACAAATGGTCTCCAAAGGAGCACCAGCCATCAGCCTGCAGCACTGGGACCTATTTATCACCACAGCTTGGACCTCATTTCCAAAAGAACTTTGCTCGAACTCAAACCCTGGCACCAATGAGAGCCATGTCACCCAGGTCATAAGTTCACCAGCAGCCAACCCACATACAGCAGGCAATGGTTTACTTTTGTAAATGCTGTTGGCCAACTTGGATCTGTGCAAGGTGTTCCAAGAGGGCAGACCCTGCTCAGAAGAACTTTCCATCTGTAAAGATAAGTAGTGTAAGGAGACCTTTGTGGAAACTTAATCTGCGTTTGAAGTCTCTCTGAAATTTTAGTTTGCATTATCTTAATCTCCAAATCATTTTTAAATATGAACCTATTAACCTATCTTAGGCACAATGAGTTTCAGATAAAATTTGGAGAATCACAACCCATTCACAGGGCTTGTACAAATCTGTATTATTTTGGGGTTTAAAAATCTTTCTGCAGGGTATCAGCCTCAAACATTATTAAAAATAGCCATTTTCAGGAAAGAGTCACACAGATTCACAGCAATCCACCTGTTCAAAGCTTTCTTTCCTCAGTAAGGCTGCGTTCCAATTGGAACTGGATCCTCATTTCTGGACCTCCTGTCTACCTGCAGCAGCTGCTCAGAGGCACAAGGACAGACAGATACACAGGCTGGAACTCAGGATAACTCTCCTGGCAACCATTTATGTCATTTCTTTCCTGAAGTAAAGGCAAAATGCTGTTATTCTGCCAACAAGTCTGCACCTGAAGGTCACAATCTGCACCTCCACAGAACCTACAAATTCAAAATACTGGGAAATTTTGCTTCTCTTTTGTAAACTAGGTAGTAAATCCCCACTTATTTAAATTGTCAGGGCTATGAATTAGGAAAAACTGTTCATATCCCATTTCCTTTTCTGTAAACAGTGTTTATGTGCATTTCCAAGGTATCCCTTACACTCACTACTAAACAGTTGCAATGGCTTCAGAAAGAACCATCACAGTGTTTCGGTCATACAAGGTATTTGACACAAATATATAGCCTCAAATTTATTTGGGATAAGGCAAAGATGAAGCTTAAGCACCACTTTTCAAAGTGCAATCTAACTTCCTAATCTCTGCTGCTTTATGTAACACAGCAACACCACCTGGTTTACAGAGAACAACATCTCTTGTCAAGTTTACTATGAAAAAAACTTACAGAAATTCTGTTACTCAATTTTACAGTACCTGACAACACTATTTAAAACAACAGCAAAGACAGATACCACCTTACCCTAATTTTAACATTAATTCTTAGAGTAGCTGTTTTAAAATCTAAGTTATATGGGGAAGCGACAGGTGAGAAACATAAGATAAATGACACAGAGTAGAATAAATGGGGGCTAAAATACTTCATTTCAGGTAGGGAGTGGTTTCCTGGTGACCTGAGCTCAAGGAAGAGGGGAAATGAAGCCTCAGGTTACCCCCAGGAAGCACAGCTAAATCACTGCCAAGCCCACAAAATGCTGCCCACACAGCAACAAAAAAGCCCCCTCAGGCCCTGCGGCCTCTGAGGAGCAGGAGAGCCCCAAGTGCTTTCAGCTCCCTCCCCTCCCCCTGCCCGACTGGGAAGCACAGCCCAGAGCCACAGCATTTGGAAAGGCACAAACAGCTATTGCAGTGGCCTAAATCATAAGCTAAAGGAGACCTTTCAGGGAGAACATCAGAAGAAAATTTAGTTTTGATGGCCAATAAATCTGATGAGAAAGAACCCTCGCCATGTGCATTAATAAAAACCTAAATTATTTCATATTTGAAATAAGATTAGATCTTAGCTAACCATTTTAATATGAAATGCAAGAATGTTTAAATGTAAGACCAGCTTCAAATTGTTTCAAATCTGGAGAAAGTCCAACAATTAGGAGATACAGATTAAATATAAGACAACAGGAGTTACAATTGAAGTGTAGAGTTTAAACACAAAGATGTCAGAAATCAAAGGGCATACTCCAGAAGTAAAAACATTTCAGAATTAGAGCACGAAGATCTAAAACAAAGTCATTTTTTTCTCTTGAAGATGTTAAATATCAACAGAAAAACCAAATGTATGGCTGCATATTGGAGCTCAGCTTGATTCTGTGCAATATCCATTGCACAGAATTGATTGCAGTGCAGCACTTCCAAAGCCTCTACAATCACATGACCAGAGCTGTGCAGAGGAAGAAACTTTAAGCTTACAGTGAAAACAAAAAAGTTTATTTGTCCTTATAAGCCAGCCCGTAATAATGAGTTTTCTACATGAATGTGGCGCAGCTGCAATGCACACTCCAGAAAACAAAAAAGTATGTAGGGAAGCTATAGAGACAAAAAAATAAACATGCCATCAGTTACTTGCTTGAAGCTCTTCTTTTTTCTGGGGCTCAACTGGCCAAAAAGGAGTAAATACACTACACCACACAAGAATCAGAAGACAAAAGCAGACATTTGAAACAGAAGGTAACACACTCATAAAACCTCATCCTCATATTATTCTTAGACTTAAATGATCAGTCTCATCTCAGTCAATACAGCAATATACCAAGCAGCAAAGTATGTGGAAAAAAAATACTTACTCTTGAATTAGTATTGCCTAGATAACAGGCTTTCTAAATTCTCCACCTTCTTGTCAAGGAAGCAAAACTAATGCCTTTGACACAGCTGTATCATCCACCAAGATGTGTGCAAATCCCTTGCTCCAACACCACCTGCCCTTCTCCAGACTCAGGGCTCATGACTGCAGGTACACACTACATCATCTCAAGCTGGATTTCATTTAAGTTGCTGCTTTTTTTGGAGTAATGTTGTGCCAGTGACACAGGACAGGAGCACAAGCACACTGGAATTCACTGAATTCAGAGGGGTGTGACGAAAAGCCACGAGTGCAGGAGTGCCAGTGATCTGTCTAATCATGATTTCATTGCTGCCCATGCAGCCCTGTTGGCTCCCTAAAGCTGTGCACAGCCTCCCACAGGTACTGTTATTATGGAAGGAAAAGTTTACTAATTCAGAAATACCAAGGAATAAGAAACCCAAAGGATCCTCAGGCTGGAGTAGGAACACCCCAGTCCTATTTCTGAACAGACAGGAAGAATGAAGAAGGCAATTTAAATAAAGACTGGACCAACGGGGTGGGATGTTAAATGAATAAAAAGAGAACACTTTTCCTTCCATACTTATCTGCAAGACCATAGGAACTGACAGGATTAGCAGTCTTCCTACTGCTAGTTTTCTATATTGCAATGTATGAAAAAGCCCAGCTTTCACAGCATAAAAATCAGGTTATAACCAACAGTGAGATTCCATCAGCAAGGAAATGTGACCTGAACTGTGAACAATGACCTGCTGCACTCAACAAACACAAGGTCTAAATAAGCCAGCCCACTGCAAGGGGAATTCCTCTCTTGCCTGTAACAAACCAACCACTCACCAATACCCTGTAATTTTGACAAATTTCCAAGGATCAAACACTCTGCATGGAGCGTAGCTGAGGATAAACCAGCCCTACAAAACCTCAGCTGCAAACGTGTGTGGCCACAGTTCTGTAACATTTAGTGTGGTTACATGCCAGTACATTTGTTGAGAAGAGATGGGAGGAACTTCACACCCATTTATGAAAGTAATTTTTTAGTCAAAATCCTCTTTCAAGTCTTCCAAACAGCACAGCCTACAGAGAAAAAGCAATGGAGACAGAAGGAAAAAACATGGCTTTCCAATTGGCTCTGCTTCCTTCAGCTTATGCAGACACACTGAAGAGAACAAATATTTTCAAGGGCTGCTGCAAACTTGAGTAAAGGATTATTTTAAAAACCACACATAAAAGGAAATGTGATCAACTATTTTAAATAAGAAACTTCAACAGAAAGAAATGAGAAGTGGTTCCTTTGGATTTTCTGTAAGGCTCCACTCATTCTTTCCCCCCAGACACCTGCCAACTCTACAGTCAATCCAACAAAAACTGGACAAGTTCAGCTACAAGTCCCTTGAAACAACACTAGTTACTGCTGCTGTTTTGCAGGATTTAAGTGAATTGCAATTTGAGAAGTGTTTCCCACATCCACTCCTGTTGTAATGCATGACTATCCTCTGCAACCAAAATAGACACACATTTCAGCATCTATATGACAAGTTTCCTTCCTCTCCTTGTCATTTAGAGGGACAGAAAATCTTCCACGTCCTCCACTCCAAAGCAGATCGTATGTAGGAGTTCAAGGTACAATCATAAATATGGAAAGAACATGTCAAAAAAACCCCTAAAAATAAAAATATGCTGCCTGTTTCTCACAAAAATATGTTGGTTGCTTCAGGGGGATCTGACTTTGGTGGCACATAAAAATCCACCTGGAGAACATCGCGAGAAATGGTGCTGGAGTGTTCTGGGGCTCATTTCTTCCACAGTGGTTTACTTGCCATAAACAGAAACTGGGCTTTTTCATCACTTCAATTTTGAACAAATGGAGCAAATTCAAATGCAGATGAAGTCTTTAATTCCTTCTGCCAGCAAGTGGGGATGGAGGACAGCTGAATGTGAATATGCTGTGAGAATTCAGATTTCTCCTGCTCCTCAAACTGAGGCAGCAGGGAGCACAAACATCCCCTTATCAGGCCCAGCACATCACAAGAATAGAGATATAACTGAAGGAGTTTCACCACTCCAACATCCCTGGCACCTCAGAGTGCTGGAGAGCTGACAAGGGGGGGACAACCCAAACTGGCTGGAAGCTGCACCCTTACCAAACATGGGGAAATGCTTCAGCTCCAGGGGACTCACCAAACCAAACACGTCAGAAGAAGTGAAAGGCCCTAAATAGCCCTGAGAACAGCTCATCCACTTTTCACACAGGTGTTTGGAGACCTTTTCCTGCCCTTGACAGACCCATGAGGAGTGGAAGTGCACCCTGCATTCACTGGGTATCAACCAAAACTGTCATCCATATCATCCAGCACAGCAGACAAGCTTCCATTACTGTGTGCTGACCAACTCCCAGCTGCCAAAAACAGACCAAAACAATCTAAGTACCACGGGACTGCAAATAAGTCTCCCAGCACCAGAAAAGAGTTACATGTTGTCACAATGTTCAGTTTGCAAATAAGCCAGTTGCGCTTCTTTAGGTTCTGGACAGATCAGCTGCACTCCCCCGTTTCTCCTCAGTGGTACAGACCCAGTGCAGAATCTTCTGCTGTGAGAAAAGTTTTAGTAAAGTCTCCTCTTGCATTATTCCCCATTTCCTGAGCCTTGTGACCAAAGCAACATCAGCCTAACCAACAGCTGAGGAACTATAATCCATAAGATGTACTGTATCTGAGATCTAGCTCAAGATCATTTCCTGAATTACTTTTAGGACACGGGAAATCAGGTGCAGAGTTCTATGTCAGATTAATGGCAAAGCTAAAAATGTTGGTTTCAGAGACTGACAGAGGCCTTCTGACAGATCTCCCAGCACTGAGAATGCCATGACACATCCTGCTGTCACAGTACAAAGAGCTCTACAACATTTCTTTACTTGTTCAACTGTTTCAATTGATTAGGCAAGCACAAGGAATTCCCTTCCACATTACTTAAATATTAAATTCAGTGGGTGCTGCCACTGCTGGCCTGTTTTACAGTTCCAGAAGACTTCAAAAAGCAAGCAACCTCTGAGTGCTCTGCTTAATGATGATGCCTTTTAAACTAGAATTCTTACAGGACCTAATTGTATTGAGGCTTCTGTTATTAAGGCATAACATAACTCAATCTAATTCCTGTTTACATCTTCCCATGATTTTTACAGATATAACAGACCTAAGTCGTGATTCTCGCAGAGATTCTGCACCATCCAGACTGAAGTGGGACTTCTGGTCTCCGTGTAAACACCCTCTGCTCCCTCCATACCTTCTATCAAGAAGCTCACTGACACTCCCCAGTGTGAAGCAGCAACATAAAGCAGTTCCAAGTTAAAAGTTAAAAATCTGATTTATACTGGAGCAATAAAACCAGTGGCTGCTTGGTTCTGTAGGTGTGCTGGTGTTGAAAGTGGTATTTTCTGAATACAAGTTCACCTCGTTCAAGCCCATTGTATGGTAAAAGTTCATTGTTAGCACAAGTTCCACGTGAACTTCTCTGCCAGTTTTTTATTCCTGAAGTCACAGGAGTGAAAACAAAATGAATGCTCCTAATTCACTTAACTTCAGAAATCCTCACTTGCTTCAAATTCTAGAAACTAAAATAAAGATTATAACCTAGGAAATACTAAAGCAAAGTCACACAGCAACAAACAGCAGGTAACGATTCTTTTAGATGTTAGTTTTAAATACTCAGGTTTAGCATCTGTTATGTAACTGTCAGCTGTATGTAACTGCAAACACACTTTAACTTCAGAAACACCAACATTTATCTGGTCAATATTCACGAGGTAAACAAGAAAACTTACCCCTCTTTCTGTGTGATGCTGCCAAATCCAAATCAACATTTCGTCTTCCACTCTACATTAAAAGATGAATAAAAGCCACATTTCTTTAGGTGAACACATGTGGTGCATAATATTTGAGTATTTAACTTTCATCCCTCACCCACAAAAGTGAGAAAGTTAGCAGAGCTATAATAATTTCATTTGGTTTTTTACCGCTTGTACTTTCTCTTCAAAATGCTGAATTGATCTATTGAAAACACAGTCCTAAATAAATCTTTCAGATGTGCTTTCTGTCTACAAGGAAATGCTGGTTTACTCACCAGTGAATAACCTTCCTCGTCTGATTCTGGCTGAGACAAATCAGACTCACTCCTTGACTTAATCAGTCTGTAGCTGGAGTTGGCGTGGATTGAGCGACTTTCTGCGGTCAGGCTTTCACTCCTGCTCCAGGTGCACACACACACACAGAAAGAAAACACTGATATCAGACAAAAGTAAGAACTGATAGTCAAGTTTAGCAGGTACCACAGTTTGTTTTGAGCAGACTCTCACAGAACATCACAAGACCACATTACAAAGGCAAAAAGTGGTCTGATGGCTTTGGTTATGCTTCTAAAAGGGTATTAGTAAACTTGGTTGTTACTTCTTCACAGCCTGGCTGGTCAGCTGAACAGAGGGTGACCTCAGTGAGGGATCTCTAGTGCCTTGGTGAGTATTACACACAGTAACACACACTCTGAGCTGAGAGCACAGGAAAACAAACACAGAGGACGTGGGTGACAAAGCACTGAACTTATTAAAAACCCACCCATGAAATGCATCCTAAAGTTGATATGCTGGAGATGAAAGGCACTTTGACAATGACAGAGGCAGCCACCCAGGCTTTAGGGACTAAATCTCCAAAAAGAGGCAAAAAGAATGAAAGGGTACTGAATATATATAATCCTCCTCTATACTCCCCATCAGTGCCTTAATTTAAAACACCAAACAGAGTTTCTGTACACTAGAAGCATAAGTAGATTCAGACTACTAGTATCACCTACACAATTCCTGTGCTATATTCTACTTGAAACATAAAGATTGCCAGAATAAAAGTTTAAGTGAGTCAAGTTTAGAATAAAACTGTGTTACCAAGAATATCTCTGGTTACAAATTTAAAATAGATGATGTAGTACTTATACTATTAAATTAAACACTTCTCCCCATTCACTGAGCAGCCTGGCTTCAGGTTTTTTTTCTCCTAGACCTAATAATAGTGTCTTACCCATGTCAATGTTAGCAATACTTACAAAAATCAATCATGAACAACACTTTTATTGTAACAGGCTTTGAAACTTCTGTTTTAAACATATACTACAATTTTTTTGACACTACTATATAGGACACTGGTAAGGGTCAAGAAAATACAAATATGGCAGTAAACAAATCCAAACACAAATTACAGGAAAAATAAATGGTTTTTCCAAGTACCTCAAAATATCTGTACAGCTGATGATCTGAACTATTCACCACTAAGCCCAGCTTTGAAACTTAAATAGGGTCTACACAAAATAAAACTCTCAAGTTTTAGTTAACGTGGACGAAGAAAATTGAGCAAACCCACGATCCTCAACAGCAGCATACCACTGCTCTGAGCAAAAACTTTCTTCTAAAACAACTGTGAGAATCCTCTGGGGAAAGCTGAGCTTGTTCAATCGCTGCTGAAGGGAGCAGAGACACACACTGAGCAGAGCCCACCTGGTCATGAGGCCGATGCCCTCGGGGGTGGCTGAGGGCGGCTGCTGGGAGTGCCCGTCCTCCCGGCGCTTCTGCAGCTCCTCCATGACGGGGCTCACCCCCAGGATCAACAGGGCACACCTGTGGATCACCGAGTTGCAGGCAGCAGTGTACACATCCTGGCCTTCAGTCAGATCTGTGCTGATCCTCCTTTCCTGCTGAGACTGAGGGGGTGGATCATCAAGTCTAGTCCCTGTCCCAGTGCTCATCCTATCCCGATCCCGACTGCGAGCTACTTCACGGGCTGATAGGAAACATTGAAATATTTCTGTAACATGCAACACAAAAAGAAGGTCTTAACTTCTAGACAAAGCTACAGAGAATAAAACATTCATCTACATCTTGGGCCAAAAACTGTCCCACTACAAAGAACAACTAATATTTTTCCAACAGTAAAAGAATACGTCAATGATACAATGCCATCAAAGAAGTCATGCAAACAGGTTAAATGAAGCATTTACACAATGTTAATTTTAAAATGAAGAGGACAATGCACTTTGACAGAACACCAAACACTCTTTCAGTGTCTTACAGCAACCCAACTCCTGTTTGGATGGCATCAAAGAGAGAGAGATTATTTCATGTTTGCCTTTTAGTAGACCTATAAAAGTAATGCTTCTGTAAATCTGTATTTCAGACTCCAGTGTATCTCCAAATCAATACTGAAACAGTTCCAGGCTTTTATTAGCTTTGGGCAGCACAATGAAGATTTTATCAAAATTCTTAGCCTTCACTTTACTGAATTCTGCTGAGGTGCCGGGTCCCTCTGAAGAAGCCGTGTGAGAAACCTCCTCATCTCTGTCCAAAGACCTTAAGTTCTCTTGACTTAATAAATTTAATTTTAAAGATTCAATTCCCTTTTGGAAAGGCAGAGGTGAACCTAAATACTTCCTTCATTGGTATTAACAGTTAGAAGCAGCAAGGCATCAAGGATACCACCTGAACTCTGCATGTCAGGATCAGCTTCCCTGGGAAGTCCAGTGAAATAATCATCATCTTCCTACTTATTTGTGCATGTAACACCACTGTCTGTCTGGATATTTCTGGACACATTTCCTTTATTGTGCCCAGAAACCCTGTCCAGGTGGAATTCAAGAATCCTGAGCCTTTGCCCAGGTTAACTGCATATCAAGCAGCAAAACTATCTTGATCTGCTGAACTGGTAACACAGGTGCACCTTCTGGAACCACAGATCACCTCATGGATGTGCCTTCAGCTCCACAGCACACCTGCAGGGAAGGCCACTGCACTGGCCATGTGATGGCACAGCACAGAAAACTAAAGGTATAAAATCCATTTCGGTCTGTAAGGTCCCAAAGAGAAAGGTGGGAGTCCTAACGGGGAACTGCCAGCAAAGCAGGGGATGAGAGCAGAGGCTGGGAGAAGACAAGCATTCTAACAGTATCCAGAGGAACAGGACTTGGAAAAGGAAAACAAAATTATGCATCTATGGAAAATATCTCAAGGCAGCCACTTTTGGTTTTTAGGCTACATCCACTCCACAGAAAATTTCCCAGGTCAACACAAGTGCTGTCCTTGGGAATGCTGAGTTAACAACAGAGAAAACCAGCCCAGTGTGACTGGATGTGCTTCACTGAAACTGGAAAAATTAAGGATTAACTATCCCACTGAGCCAGATTACAAATCCAAATCAGTACAATAACAGTTTGCAAGGTTTACCCTTTCCAAGTTATCTTCTGAAGAATTAAACAAGATTTTTAGAAAACCCATCAGAAAGTATTGCAAACAGTGTCACAAATATCAAACTCTGACTGAGACACTCAAAGACAGAACTGAATTCCCACTCAGTCAGCCCTATTATCAACAGCAGTTTTGTTTCTAAACTTCAGAATAACATTATCCTTCAAAGCTCACTAAAAAAAATAACAACACGTACAAACACAGCAAAAGTTCTCTATATAAATGCTGATGAAAACTCGGAGATCTATTGGCAAAAGCTTCAGAGCAAACAATATGAAAGCCATTAATTAGTCTTGCAGACAGTGCATATAAGAAGTGTTAGTACACACCAGATGCCCTGGGAATTGCCCACAAAGGCAGTGCACTTGCCCAGGATTCACATTCCCTTGCATCTGAAGACTTCCCTGAATCAATAAAAGCATGACACCATTTTATAAAAATAAACTTCTCACAATATTTATGCAGAAAAATATTCCGTAATTTTTAAACTCATTTCTTGATTTTGCCTCAAAGAGAAAAGGACACTGTCCTTCCAAAGGACATTACTGACACACAGAACTAGTACTTTGTCGGGGTTTGGAAGTTTGTAAACTCGTCTATCATTGGTTCCTGTATTGCCATGGTTATTATATTGTCTCATTG
>JAWWES010000018.1:18830492-18864928 GCA_035583135.1 Lophotriccus pileatus
GGGGGGTGGTCTCGGCCCTGCAAACCTGCACAGAGCTGCCTCCAGGACCCCCTCCGGAGAGTACCCCTGCAAACCTCCATGCAGATACCCGAACTACAACAGATGCTAGCTACAACAGTACTTACTACCAGCTGTCATAACTTCATGTTCTCTTTCCTCCTCTTCATCTTCTTGTTCTGGGTGTCCTTCCTCTCTGTCACGTTCTGCCTGCTCCTCCATTTCTGCTTCTTCATCAATTGTACGAGTAAAGGAATGTTCTTGAGTATCAACATCAGCAGATTCTTGGTTATCCAACATCTTGATGGAAAAAAACACAAGTCACAGTGAAAAATTCTCACCAAAAAGCAAGATGAATGTAAAAGGACATAGGTATTGAGGGTTTTTCCTGTCAACAAGGTAATTTTGGTACTCCGTGAATAAACAATATCAGCTGTTTATATTCAAGGCTCCACATCAGCTGGAAAATTTAATTTTCCTTTAGTAACTATTACTCAGATGATTTACATAAAAATGTCACCTTGCAGTGCTTACTTAGAGTCTACTGTCAAGCTCTGACACATCAGCATCAAAGCTTTTGGAGACTCATCCTGTTGAATCATAAAAATTATTCCCTTAAAAAGAACATGAATATGATAAAACTTACTTAGATGATAAGATTGTTCCTTAAAGTGATAGTAAATATGTTCCCATTTTTATTCTTAACAGTTCTGCCTTTGCAGTGCTTTTCCTCCCTTTTACTTCCATGAAATTACCAGATTTGCATCCCAAGATAAAAGATCAGCATATGAGCTGCACAGGAAGTTTAGTGGGCTTAGAACTTGAATTTCAATCTTTTTCTGATAGAGTGGATATAGTTGAGTTGATGCTTTCCCTCAGTCTGAGGACATAAGTGCTGACCAGCAAAATACATATTACCCAACAGATCATTTCCCAATGCAGGAAGTAGCTTTTAAACAGTCCCAAGAAGGCAAAGCTTTAAAACATGCAGTTACAATAGAGGGTTTGGAACACTTTAGAAGATAATAAATCCTACAAAACTTGGAGGAAAAACATTCCACCAACATAATTTATCTGCAAGAAAAACCCAGGTGGTGTTGATAGAAGCATATCATGGTCACCATTCCTCTGGCTTATTTGCTTTCCTCATTCTATCATCAAGCCTGTGTTTGCTGTGCAAATGCAAAGCAGACACTTTTCCCCAACAGTATTAAATCTGAAACAACAAATCTACTGCACGTCTCAGATTTGCTGTGCTGCATCTGCACAGTAACTGGGAGGACTTGTGGGAGTCACAGAAGTTACTGCATGCACCCAATGCTTTCAGAGGTGCTGAATCCCTTGCAGACATGTCAGACTCCTAACCTGAGAAAGCAAGTGGCCAAGACACATATCTCCAACATTAATTAAAAGCAGGCAACATATGTACATGGTTTTAAAGAGCATCACTAGTGCTTTACAATATAGCCAAAAAGCCCCTTAATCCTCATGTCACATCAGAATTTTGTTGGTTAAAAATATCTTGCTTAAAAATTCTATCAGAGAAACCTGGATCCTGCTTTAAGGAGTACTTTGTAATGCCCAACAGGCCCCAACCCTGAGTAATTCCATGAACATTTCCATCATCAAATGTGACCTGGCTTAATGAAATGATTCCGAGGCTGCCATCGTGCTGGCTGCACTCGTGCAGAGCAGAAGGCAAGGGCAGACATTCATGCAGGTCACAGCAAAGCAGTGCTGGGACTAAGCAGATAAGCCAAGCAGGGAGGAAGGAAGAAGAGGTAAGGCAGGGAAGGGGAAGAGAGAGGTACAGAGATCAGAGGCCCAGAAAACTCAGCTGGATTCAGGCATGGCAGCCAGACTAATCTTGGCCTGTCCAACACAGCTAAGCCATCCCCGTGGAAGCTCTAGGCTTCTAAGCCCAGCACACCCACAAGTCACAGGGAAAGCCAGGCCTAAGGCTGTGCTCCAGCCAACTGCTGCCAATCAATCACTGGCTCCAGCTGATTCAACATCATGTGTCCTACAAACAGACTCCTCATTATACTCTGCCTATTTCCATTTGAAAACTCCGGAAAGTTTTCAACAAGACACAATGAAAATACCAGCACTAGATACGAAACCAACATTATATAATATTTTCTGTATACTCAGAAGAGCCTGAAGAACTGCAAGGAGATTTGCAGCCTTACCCATCTGTCTCTTGAGGATGATCTGGTCTGAATGAGTTCCATGTTCTTGCAGGCGAGCAAACGGCTCCGAACCTTGTACACACAGCGGTAAACTTCGGCCAGGGCCTTGCCAGGCTGGTACCTGCCAAAAAGGAGACCCAAGCCAGAAAAAAAGAATCATACAAACTGCCTTTCCAGAATTCAACTGAACTTTTACAAGCAGCTTTAAATGACTTGCCTGCTCTCACCACAAGCTTGATTAAGTAAACTCGTGTGCTTCAGAAGAGCTGCAAGAACAAATCTGGACACAGTGTCTAGGAGTGATTCATTACTTAAAGTTGCAGTATCCCAATCTGAAAATAGAAAGGATTCATCAGAACTGGCTGTTTCCAACAAACAAAAGTATTTTCAAGTGACATCATACAAAAATCTTCACCCCTTTAAATCCTTCCATTTAGCAGTAGCTTCAATGCTTAAGGAATGTTGAGCATCACTCACTCACACGCACACATCACTTCAGACCAGCATGGGTTTGGCTGCTCAAGGTCCTTCAGTCTGATGGCCAAGGATATGCACACCAAGTGCCACCAGAGAGCCAGGGAGCACAAACTAGGGTGCAACCTGTCTTTCAAGTAACAACAGCAAACTGTTCTCTTTCAGGCCGCAAATTCACACGGATCTTGTTTAGAAACACACCATAGTTGAGACTTGCTGCTCTGTTACACATGTTTGAAACCACATTCCAGCATCACTTCACAGTTCTGCTTATGATGGGAAAGCCTTATGTCCAGCAGGAAGGCCAACTGCTCAAGTTTAAGTACAGGCTTCACTGCTAATATTACCAAGAGACAATTTCAGGTTTTGAAATGAAGGTTCAAACCAGTATTTTCAGAAACTGACCTCCTAATTTCAAAAGAACTTTCCTCCATTTCAATATTATTTTCATAATGGTTCTTTTTACTCTACCACAAAATAGCCAAACTGCCAAGCAAACCTCCATAAAACACCATCATTTTCCCCAGGGGGGGAAAAAAATACTGTCCCACTTCCTTATAAGTATCTTCAGAATATCTTTTTCTATTAAATCTTATCTATGAATCCTTGCAAACTGCTGTAGAAATGACAAAAACTCACCTGGCCACATCCAGTTTATCTAACATACCTGCTCCTCAGCCAGCTTGCATTGTGAGCAGAGCAGAACCACATCACCTTCTAAAGAGCCCAGTTCCATAGCCAAAATTACACATATCAGCCCACATATCTCCTCAGATTTTACAAACAGATAACCAGCAGGTTTTTTTACTGGAATTCTCTAACAGAACCCTCTGTGTTGCTCTCAGCAGGCACACAAGACCACTTGCTGTTTTCTTCATCCCGCTCAGCTGGGCCAGAGCTACAGAAAATTATCTCTGGATACTGCAGAGTTACAGTACAACAACAATATTTAGTGCAGGTCATTAAAAGGAACCTGGAAAGCTTGAGCAGGAACCCAGATTTTAGGCTATAACATGAAGAACTATTAACACTGTAAGGCCAGCCTCCCAGAGACTTGACAAAGGGTGACTTACCCCTGCATTCCATTCTTAACATATTTTGCAAGTTACTTTGCCTTTCCCCATCTCCTCCTCACTAATCTTCCTTTTTAATTGTTAGTTTTACCCTGCTCTACTTGGAAAACAGAAAAAACAACAACTGAGTAAGCAAACAAGAGTTTCTTCTTAGCAGTTCAGAGGGAAAAACAACACTGAACTACGTTTGGCAAACAGTGAAATCCACGACCAAAGTAAGAGAAACAGCAGAAGAGAGATGGTGGAACACAACAATCAATTATTTTTCCTTTTGCAGAATTAAAAATTGCTGCCAAAGAAAATCCAGGATTGTGCTAGGAGTGTAGCTGAGACATGTAATATATGTAATATGCTTTTGACATAAACACCCATTTTCAACACCTTACCTTTACTGACAGCATAGTCCTGCATACTGATCCAGAGGCTCCTGGCTGGCTCTTTTGTACAACCCAAGGCCAAGTCAACATAGACTGTAATCTCAGGTCTCAGCTTATAGTCAAAGGGCTTCTGCTCCTCATTTCCAGACAGGGCCACTTCTAACAAGGAGCTCATGCATTTGTCTGCCAGAAGGGAAATATCCAAGAAATTAAACTCTGCACATTCTGAGGATTATATACATGCACCTAAAAGCACTCTACGCTTAGTTAAAAAAAAATTAAAAATCAAGACATCTCATTGTAAACAAATTTACAAGTGACTTAAGAGTTACAATTTACACAAAACCTATGGAGATTTAGAAACATTCTCCAACTCCTCTTCAATAGCATAAATCTGTGTCATTAATTCCACCTGACCTGCACAGCTTGCAGTTACTGCCTGGACCCATTTCAAAACACTGTGTCTTGTAAATAAATCTTGAAATCTACTCAGAACCAGAGGGGATGGGAACAGAGATGTGAACTAAGGAAGAGGCCACAAAGAAGCAGAAGCAGATTGGAAGGGATGACTAGAATATTAATGCTGAGTTGCTACCAATTCTGGGAGATCATAAAGACTGAAGTTTGTTATTACTAGTATTGTTTCTAACTAATAAAAAATTCTCTTTGCAAGTAGAATGTAAGATAACATTTTCCAATAATTAATATGAGAAACTGAGCCCCTGGTGTATCTGTTAAATGCTGCTGAGCATCTAAGAGTAAAACATTTAAAATTAACTCAGTGAAGTCTGTGTTCATTTCACTGAGAAATTACATATTTCCAAGAGCCTTTGTAATTACATCATACCCTTAAACAGCCATTTTGCAACTTTCTGTACTATTCCAAAAATACACCACAACGCTGAAAGACAACCCCTGAGTGCACAGATCCGTTCAAACCTCACCAGACATTTCAAACCGGATCCCAAATATTGACAACGACCGTGAGACGCTTGCATTTCACAGTTACCTAAATGAGGAATGTCCATTTCCACCCCGTCACTGAAAAGGGGAGTTTTGAGCCAGTAGGCTGTGTCCTGTTCCTCAGGGGACACTGGAGGGCCCTGGAGCATCCCCCCAAGGCACCTCCCAATGAGCAAGGCCACCGTTCTCTCCAGGTCGACGAGCCACACCCAGGACTGGGCAGGCTGTGGCAGGGGCACGCCGGCAGGATCGATCAGCTCAGGGCCACCTGAAAGGATTCCTTGTCAAATCAGTCACTCTTGCCCAGATGTTACAAACAACTCCAAAATCAGCAAAGTTAACAGAGCTTGTTCTGTTAGTGGCAGATTTGCCCCTCAATCAACTGCAAGAACAGCAGGTAGGACAAACAGGCCACCTGACGTGGTAACTACAGCAGCAGCACAGGCCATCACCATTCCCAGCACAGCTGCTCGTGAAGGAAAGGCTCCTTCAAACTCTGCCAAAGAATATTTTGTCCAACACACACTTCTTTCTGTTCTGATAAACATGTACAGATATAGGAAACAACTGGAAACTGCACTCAATTAAAGCAGAAAAAGTGTTTCACAGCAAGGGCTATTAATACATTTAGCAAATGGACAAGGAGATGTAGCAAGACACACAGTTTGAATAAAAAAAGCCATTTGAAAAGGGAAAGTTAAACTACCACTACAAAAAGGTGCCATTCTTTATTTTTCAGATTAAAAGCATGTTATTACACTTACCATGAAGAGGCCACTGCAATTCTTGGTCTTCCAGCAGGGCTGCAGCAGGCAGCAGTCTGTTGAGACGATCTAAAGGTGGCAGCAGATCCAGCAGGTAACTCAGCAAAGGCCGGGCTACTGACACAGGCAGCAGCAGCAAGGAGTTGACAATCTGGGAGAGCATACTGCCAGCAGCTGACACATAAATCACATCTGCAGGGGGGAAAGCAAAGCTCAGTGAGTTACAGTTACACAGTTACCGTCCAAGCACGACAAGGCCATTCAACAAGTCAAAGAATCACATAAAATACCTCCGCTTTCTCAAAATGTCTCCAAGGCACACGTGGAATTGATAGGTTTAACAATTATTAATCTGTTTGGTATTTTACTAACACACTTGGCAGTGATCACAAAGCCAGCACTTTTTAAAAGAGAAATCTAAAACTAACAAAACTGCCTCTGTGCATTAATGCTTCAATGTCTTCTCCATTTCCCTGTATGTCAAATGTTGTATCAAAAACACGAACCAGATGCTATTCCTGGGTTGACACCTGATCTCCTCCTTTGGGGGACACTTGGGATGTCCACTTTGTGCAGATACAGGAAAAACAAGGTATTTTATTATTCAAATCTAAGCTTGCAGAGCCATCAATACTGATTTTCCCACCAACATTTACCTCTCAGTTTTTCCCCAACACTACCATTCCAAGAGCTTTCCTTCAGCAGTGTTGCAGAACGGGAATAGATATCTGTGGCATGAGGCAACAGAAGCTGGAGGTGTTTGTGGAGCAGAGCCACACTGCTGGAATTCTAGAAGGAAACAAACCAACATAAGAATGAATCTGTAAATATCTTTAAAGGGTTATTTAAATTAGTTTAGCTTTCAAACACTCAGATTTACAACAGGAACCTCACAACATTCTGGTGCTTATGATGATAAAAATAAGGACACATACCTCACTGACACTGTTGATGTGGCAATAAGCCAGCAGCTGTTTCTGCAGTGAACATAAAAGCTCATGAAGATGAGCGGGTTGGCTGTTTTCTGATGATGATGTACCCAGTAAAAATTTATCACTGTTTTTTTCCAGTTCTCCAAAGGCTTGGTCCTAAGGGGTGAGGGGGGAGAAAAAGAATAATTAAGTCTGCTTCAAATGCCATGAAACCTGACCATCATCTTAAAAAGAAACTTTTTTTATCTTTACTATGTGCCAGTGGATCATGGGATAACCACACCTAAAATTACACTTGTTCAGAACGTCGTAGTAGTGGCTGTGATGGCTGTCATGAGAACACTTCTCTTCTGAAAAGGTTTCTTTCAGAGGCAGCAATGTTTTGATTTAACTCCCCAAGGCTAACTGGGTGAAAAAAGCCCCTCCCTAACCTGGCCCCTGAATCACAGTATGTCAAAATAAGTAATAATCTTTAGGATCTGTTGGGGGCTGACATATAAGATGTTCAGTCAGGTAATAAGCATAAGGTAATAACCCTGGTGAAGTTAATTAGACAGATTCATGCTCCTGGTGTCTGCCTATTGTTTCCTGGTGGCTGAGATTATACTGACTAAAAACATTCCATGCACTTCTTGTGTTACATTCTATCTGCCAAAATCTTTGAAGCCAAAGCCAGAGCAGTAAAACAGTCTGATATGAAACCAGCTGCATTTACATTAAGTCATTTTAAACAATAAATACCACTATAATAAGATAAGAACCATATTGTTAGAGATGATTTAACTGATTTTAGGCCACTTCAGGACAAATACATATTGCACTGCTACTTTGGGTAAAACAAAAAGAGATGGAGAGAAAAAAATTAACCCTTCTTAAGATGGAGAAAAAGAAATTAACCCTTCTAAGCATTGAAAACTCATTATAATTTTAAAAATAAATCAATTAATGACAAGGCCTGTACATACTGTATAAAATCCCAAATTTCTCAGCAGAGTCTTCATCAAGATCTCAGCCAGGTGAGTGTCTGGGTGGCTGCTCTGCACAGCATATGTTTGGTCAGAGAGGTTTCCATAGCTGATACACAGCAAGGAGCTTTCGGTGCTATCTGAGGGTGAGCTGTAGCCAAGCAGGGAGGCCACATGGGTGTGATCCTGCAAGCTTGTCAGAATGATGTCCAGCTGCATTCTCTAAAGAAAGATGTTTATAGGCACAAAAAACACCCTTTGTTAATCAGGGTAGAATAAGGAGCTAAGCAACAAAAAGGATCAGACATAGTTACAACGGAAATGTTGCAATGGGACACAGAATAACTGGAGGGCTGCACAAAAAAACTTCAGGGTTTCCTGCAGATTTGTAGTATTAGAGAACAGATAAACACAGCAATTAGATGGCCATACCTAGTAAAATCTGAGATTAAGAGGGAGATATTAGACACTGGACTAAATGCTTTCTGCTTTTTCCACTTTGTTGGAGTTATCTGATTCTTTGGGGGGTTGGTGGGGGACACACCCTTTTTCTAGGCTGTACACAGGAGAAAGGGTAAAAAGCAGAACAAGCACACAGGAGACCAAGAGAGGTGGCCAATTTAGAGTAATGACCTTCACCTTCAGTGCTGCTCCCCACTGCTGCTGGTTCTGAATGCTGCAAAACCTAAACCTGTTCTACCCTAGTATTTGTCAGGGGGTTTAGTTTGTACCAGTACTCATCTTCACAAATCTCTAGAAAATCAGAATCAGAAGATTCTATTTCATAGTTTCAGTATCAAGTGTGAGCCAGCCTCTTCCTTAGTGTATAAAACACAGGACTTGACCAGGATCCTGTGTGCATAGAACTGAACAGCACTTCTGCTCATATTTTAGTTTGAGACTACTGCTGAAGCTTCAGTTCCTACTGCCCTCAAGGACAGCAACAGATGTTCCTGGAATTTCTTTCCATCCATTTGTAGGATACTGGGTGACCATCCTAACCTGCATTAATTCCTGGTTTTTGCATTCAAGAAAGAGAAAGACAAAAGGAACGTTGCAGTCATCTTTGCAAAGGAGGCTGAAATCCGTGTAGGGAAAGCATTATACAAGTATTCTTCCCAGAAAATAATGTTCTGCTTCCAAGACATGTTAAATCCAAAAGGTTAAATCCAAATTCAAAAATATCTACTCTTTATACTTGTCTGGATATGCTGACACAGCAATTCCTAAGCTTCCTGCAGCCAGGCTTCATCTGAGAAAACATGCAGTGCTCCCTGGACTCTGGTTTAGCCAGGCTACCTCCAGGTTTTGGTAGGCTGGGCTTTGCACTGCACCTCACCAGGAATGTGCTGGCACTCCGAGAACAAGGCTCACCTCAGCTCACAATGTTCCAGCAGAAAAAGCCAAAGCAAACCACAGCTGCTTTCAAAGCACAGCATATTTTTACCTGACCTTACCTGTCCTTTTGATAAGCTCTCCCATCTATCAGGGCCTTGGGGGAGAAGGGAATGGAGCAATTCCATTCTCTCTCGCAGTGGAGGAAGCAGCATAGTTGCTCCTACTGACAGAGTCTCAATTACAACCTAAAATTAGAGCAGCAGAAAATACTTCTTCAGTGGGGGAGGGGGAGATAATCAACTCACCTAAAAAACACAGTACATCACCCATGATATATCCAAAACATCTTGCTTCATTTCATTTAACACCAGAGTTCTATCTCACAAGAGCACACTCATTTTTCATGCTGTGATGCAAAGACACACAGTACATTGAAGTGAAAGGAGAGCAACAAAGGCTGCTGTTTCCTGTATGGGAGAATAACCCTGTAGGAGAGTTACCCAACTGAGTTAATTACTCAATCCACAACACTGAACATTTTAGGCTCATTATTACAAGGAAGACTAATTTAAAAGTTACAAAATAAAGCAGCTTTTTGAAATCTTTCTGCAAACATTCTCCTCTGCTTCCAGATCATAAACCAGTGATGGTGAGCACAGTTTTTACCTTTCACGAGTAAAACCACTAAGTCAGACTCATGTTTATCAGAGTGCCAACTGAAAGTCAGATATATCTCTAATGGCACAAAGAAAGAAAGGAGAGAGAGTAGCACAGTTTTCACATGCAAACAACAAAGCATGACTTACTTCCTGAATTTCATCAGGGACAGAAGAGTCCATCAGCCTGAACAAGAGATTTCGGAGAGGCCCGGCCTGGCGGCCCAGAATGCTGGTGGCAACACCCCCAGCCAGTGCAAGTGCAAGGTGATTAGAAAGCAGCTTCAGACACAATTTAAGAAAATTGTGGTGTTCCCTATAAAAAGAAATACAGCCCTGTTAGTCTCTCCTACTCCCTTATCACTTCTTAGTGCTTTTAACTCTCCTTTGATATTTTGTACAGAAAAGGTAAGTAAAATATACTTTGGAGTTTGAAGACCCTCCTCTGAGGGTCTTTTAAGGTCCTGAGGGTCTTTTAAGCACATGCCAAGGTGCTTAAAAGAACAAAAAGCAAAACTAGAATGAGAAGTGTCTTTGTGGACAATGGTTCCAAGAGGCATCCACTTTAGAAAAGCGGTCACATGGATCAGGAGGTAAAACCAAAAATACACAAAGAGGCAAATGTATTATTCATAGAGAAAAAAATAACCTTTAAGAAATAAGAAATGTAATCTTCTCTTAGAAGGTTTAGGACCACAAAAATTGGGTTGAAAACAAAAGGTCAGGATATTAATTTCTAGTCTTTGTAAAAAACTTCTGAAAAACTGTTAAAGGAGTAAGAACTGACAAAGCAGAAACAGTAAATGCATTTCAGATACACAGAAAGGAAAACTCTGAAATAAAGCATTTAATTCAGTGCATAATGAGAATAAACTCCAGACAAAAGATCCTGCTACATTTGGGGCACTGTAGAGCTCCTGAAGGAGCGAGGAAACCAGACTTATGCTCGTTAAAGAACAGACTAACCAAGCCCAAGCCAAGCACCACTGCTACAAAGAAAAACAAAATCATTATAAGAACCTGTAACAAGCACATGGTGTGTGTACCTTGAGGAAGGAAAAGGAAGAGGGGGGATTTCACTGTTGATTTTGTCACAGTAGTGCTCGAGGAAAGAGCGGAGATGAGAGAAGGTACTTTCTTCCAGGTCCACGCAGTAGGGTCTGTGCCACGCCACGACCTGCCTGCAGTCACAACCAGAGGAGATCAGTATTCGCCTCTGCAAATACTCCAGCTGCTTTAATGCTTTAGCAGTTCAAGCAGATTCAACACACACTGAACCAGTTTGTTTCCTAGAACAACCCAATATGACTGTGGCAGACTAACTCCCTGATTCTCAGGGGTATTTTCTGCTCTCTGTGCTGTAAAACTGTTTACAAACAAACACTCTAAAAGAACAGAAACACCTCCAACGTCATAAATACGATGCCATATGTATTTAATCTGATTCGTGCAAAGGCTGCCCAGTACTCTTAAAGCTGGTTTTGGTACAAATGTCAGATTATAGAGACTTTGACACTGTGCAGGGAGAGCTCAGAAGGAGCAGTGCCACTTAGCACTATTTGAGTCTATTTTCTGAACTGACAGCTCCTGTGAAAACAGGGCACTTGAAACTCTTCTTGAATTATTTGCCAAATATTAAGCTTTCTATTCCTTTGTGTTAGTTTATATTTAAAACTATACTGGTTCACTTCAATCACTTGCTCGTGTGTTTGATGTAACAAAGTATTATTTCACTTATTGCACCTTAATAACCAAACTATCTATTTAGGCACCTGGTTTCAGTTTAGGTTAACATGTAACCATAAAGAAATTCTTTAATATATTTGAATCCACCTCAGCAATTTGTCTGAACTTCCCCTTTCCCAAAGTCTCCTGCTTAGTGGACTCCTTGTAACACTACAGGAAACTTCCTAAGCCATAAAAAGTCCCTTCAGAAGCTAAAATAAATACTGAGTTGTTTCACCTCCCACTGCCTAACTTCTTCAAATTTTAGCAAACAGAGGTCTAACAGCAGGTAAGAGATCTTCTTACACAAAGGACTAACATCCAAATCCTTGGTGCTGATATATTTTCACTTGCAATATGCAACAATTGGAGAAGGAGAGGGAAGAGGAGAGGAGGGAGGGAAGACTTTCCAGCCCAAAACATTACAAGCAGAATACCTGAAACACATGGTGTGCTTAACACCTTCAGGGAGTGGTAAAGTGTATCCCAAAGTGGCCTTGTATAAAGAGCAAATGATACCTATCCCCAGTGTCATCGTTACCTGTCCCTGGGAAGAGCTGTCCAGGCGAGGCTATGGGATGTTCCTGCAGAGATCTGCTGAATTGCAACTCCATCTAAACCACTTACTTTCTTCGGTTTAGTGATGGGACCAGTGGAGTTTCCCTGACCACACTGTCCCATTGAATTGTTACCCCAAGCATAAACTTCATTATCTAGAAACACAAAGAGAGCAGAGAACAAAACCTGAGATACACCTGCTTTGGATCAAGAGGAGGATTACGTATTTTTAGACCCTGTGGTTTTTACCGTGAGAAAGTGCCAAGCAGTGACTGTCCCCAATGGAAATGTCGACTATCCTGGTAGCAGCCAGCTCCTCGACGAGTTTGGGTCTGAGCGCAGTCGCCTCGGAGGAGCCGCAGCCCAGGCAGGCCCCGCAGCCCCACGCGTACACCTGGAGCAGAGCAACACAACACACCCCAAACGGGGCTGCCTGGGCACAGGGACCACCACACCCAGCACAGCTCCTGCACAGCAGCTGCAGCCAGGCTTTCAGCACAACACACACGTGGATTTCCTACCCCAGGCTTTCCTCCCCCAGCACTGAGCTGACTGGCCAGAGCACAGCAGTGGGGGGCTGGGGCAGGAGAACATTCCTAATCATCCTCCTAAAACATCAACATTCCTAATCCAGCAGGGCAAACCCGCTGCCTTTGAGTCACAGAGGTGTGAGGGTGGGGGCCAGTCGGGTTACATGTGTGGAAATACTTGTTGTATTACATATACACATCATGCCTTCATTTACCACCCCAACATTTACTTCCAAGTTCGCCTGAGATTTTTCAGATCAGAAATAAAACTTTCAGTTAACACCTATATTCTAAAATACACATACACTTAAAAAAAAACCCTGTGAAATCACCCAATCACCTGAGTTGGTTCAAGCATTAAAAATTACAAGCATTTCACTGCTTTTTGTTTCCTGGATCTAACTTGATTTTTACACTGGTTACTTCTATTAACCTAAAAATGATACATTTTCTGTGGCTAAGCAAGGATTTGAAAAATGTATTTGCACATGGCTCTTCAGCACATTTTGAATTACTCCAGCACCTTAGGAACCTCAATCTCTAATCAAGAACTTCACTGTCATTTAAGTACTAGTTGAACATTTTCTCAAAAGTCAAAACAATAAAAAAGTAATGTGAACCCACAGCACCTTCACCAACTCTCATATTTGGAGTGACAACTGGTTTTTTGCCTACCTGCCCCGTTGATGTCAAGGCAAGTGAAGACTGGCTCCCAGCACAAACTTTTCGAATAAACATCCCCTGCAAGGCTTCTATAACTTTAGGTTTATATACCCTATTTGTATCGCCATGACCAAGTTTGCCTACAAAAGGAGGAAACACAACTGCAAGGTATTTTCCATGGATAAACAACAATTAAAAGTACCCCCAAAAAGAATTCTTTTAGGATTTCCAGAAACGTCAGAGCAGATTTTTAAAATTAAAACCTCTTACAATTTTTACAAAACATATTCTCTTTCAATTACAGTCTCAAGGGAATATATATTCGTTACAGTGTATTTTTAAATTGAACTATTAATCCCAGGCAGTTAAAATGCAAGTTTCTAGGATGTGAATAGCTACTGTCCTACCATCAGTGAATTTATTTCCAAGTTATCAGCACAACATTTTCATTTGAATTGTTCATGCATTCACTGAGCTTTCTGCTCTGTGAAACCCCTCCCCTCCCATAATCCTCTTTAAACTCCATAATCTTCCAGTCAAACTTCAAATATTGTATTTAGATGTTACAAGAATCCTTTTCTTGAACAGTCACCAAATAAAAACTGAAACCAAAGTGCAAGGAGCACTGAAAGTCTGAGGCAGATGGAATAACACAAAAATTACTATCAAAATAGTACTTTTACCTACCATTGTCTCCTCCTCCAAATGACCACACTGTTCTCCCATCTTTGGACAGAGCTATCGTGTGTGAACTGCCACAGGAAACCTCTCCCACGTTGCTGATATCTTTCACCAGAGTTGGAATGTTGCGGCTGTTGCTGTCACCGTGACCTGTGGAAGAAAAGAAAAATGTGGTCTTCTTTTTTGTGAAGCTTCAAGTTCTATTTATCTTTTGCAATCATTAATATTCTGCAAAGCCCAGATGTGTCCTGTGCTCATCACAAATGATAATTTCTGCCCACTTTTGGGGAAGATTCATAGTCAGGTTTGGAAGCCACCTGTGGTAAAGGTGCAGCTGAATCCTAGGGCTATTTTCTAGCTCGCTGAAAAGAAATATAAGGAATTATTAGTACAAGTGCCTTTAACAGCAGTTGATTAGGCAGCTGTACCTCCTAACACTGGGCAGCAGGTCTCCTGAGCAGCAAGGGAAGCTGCAATAAGGGCACACTGTCACTACTGCACAGCCAAATCACAGCAGCACCATGGCTGGCTGGGGACAGTCACAGCCCTAACTGGGCCTTTCTGCTGCAACCAGACATTACAGCATCTCCTACTCCAGAAAACACTTCATCTCTAAGACAGAAATTCTGCAGATATGGAAGAAAAATGGAGAAGAGGGGAAAAGAACAGCCCATCCAAAACTGATTAAATATGAACAACTTACTAATTAAATGTCACCTTTTGGCAGTGCACTGGAACTCACCACTGCACGCTCCAAGACCCCAAAGTAAACCAAAACTCCATGTTAGCCTAAAACTCAAGGAGAATATTTCCACATTTCCCACCCAAGTTGTAAGTTAAACCTCTAACCCAGTGTCCTTTTCCTGACAGCAGGGAGAGGCGCAGCACCTCCACTGATTACCTTGGAAAACTGTGACAGCTGACTGTCCTCCTCTTCTGCCCTGTCACTTCCTTGCTCTCACCCCTCTCACCCTCCCACCACACTAGAGCTTCAGTTTATTTTAAATGTCTACTGTTTACATTTCAGTAGCATTTGCAATCATATGTAGTCTTATGAATAAAAGCAATCTTTCTTGACATTACAAATATTTTTTTAAATTCTTTGTAAAATTAACTGCATTCAAAGCTTTTAAGACTCTCTGCACTAGTCACCTATATGCACACAGCTGCATTATGTGTGTTTGTGTATTTAGAGCAGACAACTAAAGAACAAGGCAAATAAATGCACAGAATCATGACCAGACACAGAAATTCCTCCAAAAGCATCCCCTGAAATTTTAAACTTACCCAATCTCCCGAAGTCTCCCTCTCCCCACGTATAGAGCTCTCCATCCTCTGTGACAGCAGCACTGTGCCTGTATCCCGCTGACACACACACAACCACCTACATTACAGGCAAAAATACAGCCTCAGTTCTTACACAAACCAAACAGGAAGTCTGAAAGCTTCTGAGAGGCAAGCTTCAGAAGCAATCTATGTAAATTAACTTATTCATTCATGTGGAGCAAATACACACATAAGTGAACCTTTGCAATCTTCCCCACTTCCTACTTGGTTAGCAGAAATAAGTATGTAAAAAGGCAAGTTTCTACCTAAAACTGCTACTGATTTATTTATCAGGCAGCTTTAACATGATGATATCTTGGTCTTACAGAAAAAAAAGAAGCATCAGTGGATGTTTAGAGCACTGGCCAAAACACAGACAGACAGGGAGAAGAAGGCCTTGTAAGACAATACAGAACCACTTTCCAAATGAAGCCACTAAGCAGTTCTAAGTCAAAGTCCTGGTGTTCAGTACCAAAAGCAACCCTCTCCTTCCTGGAATGTTTTATTCCTTAAGACTATGAGAAATTTTCCTGACAATGCCACTGTCCAGATCACAAGCCTGGAGGCAACCACAGGTTCTAGTGTTTTACTCAAAGCAGACTCAGCTTCACAGAGAAGTCGAGAAAAATACATAATTTTTCTTAATATTTAATATATTTCATATTTTACACAACACCCCAACTGAACAGGACAAAAATAGGTGTTCTACAATACCAAACATACCTTTCCTTGCAGGGGACCCTGAATAAGTTTGGGATATTTCTGAGTTGAACTATTTCCATGTCCCAGTTTTCCATAGTCACCGTCACCCCAGCTGAAGACTTCCCCTTCTGTTGTAAATGCTAAAGTGTGGCCATCAGATCCTTTTGAAGAGGACACTTTTTTAATAGACCTATGAGGCTCAAAAGTCAGTTTTTTCAGTGTGGACTGATTATTGGAGTCACCCAGTCCGAGTCTCCCATAGCTGCCTTTCCCACAGGCTCTGACAGAACCATCCGTAGAAATGACAAAGGTACAGTATTGTCCAGCTTCAATCTACAAAGAAAAGGTTAAAATAGTGAGTCACAGAGATCAGAGAAATGCAAAATTCACATACAGGCCTAGAAGCTTGTATTTTTTTAACAGTATGTGAGGTTTCTTTATGTGACCTTTCCAAACAACATAACGTAAAAACACTGGGCTGCATTCAGATCTCCAGAAGTCATGGAGGGAAATTTTAATTTGCTAAGAGCAAAACCAAAAAGTAACAGCTTGATACAGCACAAGTCTGGCTTAATTTTAATGTTATCACTTGCTTCTCGTTACAGAAATAAGCCAAATGCTAAAGCTCCATTCTCATTTGACACTATACATTTTAATTACATAAACATCAAAGAAATAAGACTAAAAGTTTTTAGGAGAATAAGAACTTGCCTCTGTTGGGAAGTTAGAGCTCAGCTGACAAATGACTCAACAGCAAATCAACTAACCCAGCAATAATTTGCTACAGGAATCTTGAACTGCAAAGCAGGTTCAAATCTGAACCACAAAGGCACACAGAAAACAGCCCCACACATGTCAGACTGCACAGCAACAGCCCTATTTAATGGGAATTAACAACCAGACAACCCTAAAACAATTATCAATCGTTTGATTGATTTACAAATATCAACTGTTTTAGCCAGAAAGCTAAAAAAAAAAAAGCTTTATCCCAGTGGGGGGAAAAAAAAAATCACATAAATACGTTGGATAGGTGTATACTGTCCGAATAAAAGAGTAACCCACTCATTCACATTCCACTCTTGTGTATTAGTGTTTTGAAAGTTTTCTGAATGCATAAACTTCCCTCTGATGCTCAGCCCTGCAGCCCACTGGCACATCAAATAGATCAGTGATGTCAATAGAAACAACTGCAGAAAATGCACCTGAATTGTCTAGTGACCAAAAAGTGCTTTTACTTGAGTCAACACTGCAAAGCCCATGCAGGAACAGAAAAGCAAACTGTTACATCCTGGGCCATGCATCAACAACAGTGCTCAGCTGCAAGGGCAGAATCTGTGACTGGGAACAGAAGAGCTGGTACATTCATTTTCAGAGAGCTAATTAAGGTTGCTGTGTCAGCAGTTTGCCCAGTCTGGACTTTTAAACTAGGCAACCCTGGTGTGCAAACCACCAAAGGAAAAGAAGACTGAATAGTTAAGACACCTTTAAAGCAACAGGAAAAGAATCCAAACCAAAACCAAAGAAATACCACCAAAAAAAACCCTACAGGCAAACGAACCTGTC
This sequence comes from Lophotriccus pileatus, assembly GCA_035583135.1. Lineage (NCBI taxonomy): Eukaryota > Metazoa > Chordata > Aves > Passeriformes > Tyrannidae > Lophotriccus > Lophotriccus pileatus. The sequence continues at coordinate 18,847,972 of JAWWES010000018.1, forward strand.
TCTGCAGAGCAAGTCAGGTCATTCAGTCGTTCTTGTTACATGGATATTTATGTGCGTGTGTCATTAAAAACAAAACAGAATGTTTCTCTAGGCATCAGTAAAAGTAGTGAGATAATTTCAGTACAATAACTTGTGTGATCAGTTCTGAGCATCAGACCTTCATTACAAGCTGACCCTCAGAAATCAAGCCCCCTTTCTCAATTCCACACTGTAGCTATGAAGCTGCTGAATGCCACATAATGTCCCACCAGGAATGTCACTCACTGTCTGCGCATCAGAAAAACTTGGAGCGAGCTTGGGTTGAAGTATTTTCTCCTGAGTCCCTTCCACCAGCTGATGACTGCTGTTACTGCCCCAAACATACACCTCACAGGTCTCAGACACAATGGGAGCATCTCCAGTTTGGATGCTGTCCGGGCTGGCACATGTCCTGGAATAGTCTGAGGCCATTCGACACACCTGTGAAAACAAGCAGCTCTCAATATTCCTTTCCCCACGGTGACAATGTTTAATGCACCTTTAACTGAATATGATTCTCTGTACAAATCACCATCATCAGATCAGGAGCTTGCCCAAGTGACTTTCTTTGGTTACATCTTAGTTTTTCACAGGTTTTTTCCCCTCTTTTACTCCAGAGTAGCTCAGCCAAGCCTGGGCTGCAGCCCACGTTCACAGCGACCCCAGGAGTGAGGGAGAAGGAAACTACAATTACCTTACAGAGTTTCTTTCAAGACATACCTCTTCAAACAAACACAGAGCCGCCTCATACAGGGAGCACAAGCCATCAGATGTCCTGGTTGGCTCCCTCCATTGACTCCGGTCAGCGGACGAGCCCTACAACATTCAAATGTTGTTACTGTCACAAACATCCTCCCAGAGAGCAACAGGGCACCTGTGCCAAATACATCAGGGACCTGGTCTTATTTGTATAAGCCTAAGTACACTACCTTGTCCTGAGCTGTGATATCTGCACACACTTCAGGAAAACACAAGTGTCACAAGTGCTACTTGAACACTCTTACTGATTCGTTTTTGTGAAAATATCTGTGTTCAGAGTTCATTTCTCCTAATACTGTTATGTTCTGAAAAGCACGTTATTTGTGTTCAAAGTGATAATTAATTATGGTTTAGTAATTTTAAAATAATTTTATTTTTATGTATCTTCCATCTTTTGGACTCCAGTTTCATATCTGGCCTAAAACCAACATCAAACAAAGCTGCCCATCGGCACAGACAACCCAATTCGGATACTGCCACTGTCATGCTCTTCTCATGGTCCCCATTCTTTAACATTTTTTAGATTTTAAAATTTATGTTTATTAACAAGCAATACAAACCTGGAGAGTAAAGAATGACCAACTTGAGGGAAAGTCATGCTCTGCTCCAGTCTGAGCATATGAGACAGAAGTTTGCCACAGCTTCTGATTGCATAGTGCCATAATTTCATAGCTTTGAAAAGAATATTCATCTAGGACCACAAGGACTCAACACATAAAATAGTGTACCACACTTCCAATTTAGCTCATTTTCTTATCAAATTAATTTCTCAGCAGCAGCAAAAATGCTGAACATCCCAAAGATGTATAAGCAGAAGTCCAAGTGAATAAAGTGTATGGCAATAATAAATTGCCATAATAAGGTGTATGGCAAAACTTTGAATTTCAAGCCTGAAAAACAGTTCCATACTTTGTAACTTTTTTGCTATGAATTTCAGTGTACAAGTGCAAATAGATCAAGTATGTCCTTGATTCTTTCCCTGAAGTTAAAGCATAATGACAGAAGTGACAACACAGGGGCTGCTTTGCTGTTCCGTCTTTACCTGTGAGGAAATGGGTGGGCAAGAAGGGGGAGAAAGAGCTGGTGGGCAACAAAGGAAATATTAAGGGGAAAAAATCACCAAAAACCCCTTTTTTAACATATTGAGCAAACTGGCATTCAGTCTTGAGAAACTATTTAGTTGAGAATGCAAGCACATTGCAGTGCAGACAAGCCAAAGCTGGTCTGTACGTACCAGAGACCGTCGCATCTGTGTCAGTATACTCATGAAGCAATCAAAGCTGATCATCCCCTCCGGACTCTGCAGCAGCTTGCTTTTCTCCATGCTGTTCACCACAGCTGAAGCACCCAAAGCCATCTCTATCCACTCCAGAAGGTATCTCAAGGCACCTCGTTGGGCAGCCAGACCAAGCAGCAGCTCCGAAGCTAATCTCCGGCCTAAAGTGTCCGCCCCAGAGTTCGGGATTGTGACTCCTTTAAGAAACGTCGTGACTTGTGACAAACAGTCCAAACCCATGGGTGGAATCTTGCTTTCATTGGCAAGAGACAAGGGTGGCAGGGAGCTGACCACCTCGATGGCAGTGTGGATGACGTCGTTGCAGAGGCTGAGGCCGGGCCCCGCCGCCGGCATCATCCAGCTCTGCCTGAGCAGGGCGAAGAGCAGGCTCAGCCCAGTCCTCACCCCCATCTCGATGAGCGCGTCCGTGCTCGACCTGGGCCGCTCGCTGACCGAGTGCACGTCTGTGGAGCCAGAGCTGCTCTCTGGGGAGTGCTGCTGCTGCTTCACCTTCCCCTTGTCGTGGTATTTGTTAGAAAGTGCATAGAAGACGCGCTGCAGCACCAGGAGACGCTTCCGCAGCGCTCCGGCAAACGGGGAGTCTGAGCACACCATCTTTGCCAGAGCCAGCTGGCTGCTAAGAAGGGCATCCAGGTAGTGGTCCTGTTCATCACTAGAGAGAGATTCCCGCTCAAAATCTGGTAACTGAGGTCCTTTGAGGCACAGAACCTGCTGGGGCAATGGCACTACTTCTTTATTGCTCACTAACTTCGCGTACAAGACGGACACTCCCTCCCTTGTGGCAATAGATTCGCTGTCTTCGGTGATCCAGGAGCTGTTGAGATGCTCAAGCCATTTCAGCTTCACTGGTGGGACCATAGCTGCCATGCTGGGTCACTCCTTTGCCATTAGTCCTGAGGATGGAAACAACTGTCAACAGGAGTGCAACATCATCTACAGATCTTACAGCTCACAGCAGGGCAAATCCTAATAATCCCTTCAGAAGGTAAGCACCAGAAGACCAGTCACCAAGAATGACCAAGGTTTCCCCATTTTACCCACGTGTGTGTGCAACTTCCTTAACATGATGTAAGAATTTTAGTCTAAGTCTGCATTTTCTAAACCCATATACACAAACATTCACACAAAGCTTAGTTTTGCTGCGCTTCAACGAAGATACAGTTGAAAAAAACCAATCTTCTCTTCTGAGACAGCAAAATTGTGGACAAAGACTTCAAAAAACACACAAGTGAACAGAGTACCACAGTAAACCTTCATGTGAGAATAAACAAGATTACTAACTCAAGCTAAGGGCTCAACCTGTCAAACACATTTTAAGTGCTCCTGTCTCAAGCCACTCTTTCCCCTTTCTTGAAGACATCTCCTTAAAATCCACGTCAGAGTGTTAATGGCAAGCAGGACAGACGGCTGGACTGCTCGAGTGGCACAGTCTGTCAGTGCTCCTCACACAGAGAACAGGCTCCCCAGAGCCAAACACACAATACAACTATGGACAAGTAAATTTACAGCATCCCAAATTATCTGTTACATTGCATGAATGCAAAGTATGATGCAGGACAGAACTTAATAATGAAGCAACACTGGTTTACCAGGAAAGGTCAAACTGGTTGCCAAACAAACCTGACAGCTTATGACAGTCCTTCAAATCAAAGACATCAAGGAATTTGATATATTCTTTCTTTCCTGTTGAAAATTTCAGGGGAAAAAAACCCAACACATTATAAATCATGACAGTTTTCTGCGGATTCACTCAAAAACAATGTAACATTATGATGAAATTACTACAAAATTCCTGAGAATCCTATGGTGAAAATAGGAATGGCTCACCACGTACCACATAGGTTTTTTCGGCTAGCACCAGCTCCTGGAATACAACCCTTCTGACTTGTGCACTGTCTGAACTCAAGTCAGCTTTAGCAGAATGGACAGATCCCTTTTTCCCTTGTTATTCCCTGGAGGGAGGCAGAAGGGTCTGAGCTCTCTCTGAGGTGGTCTCTAACCTCACTTACAAACTCCACCTCTGAAACTTGAATGCTTTGCTATTAAATCACTTGTAATTTAACTTCTGGGCGACTTCAGGGTTTACAACTGATTAGCCAGGACTGTACTTTTTGTTCAGTGGTTTAAAATTCAAAACCTAAAACAATCAAGAGCTGGAAAAGTCATGCTTTAATTACAGAATATCAAACCTTTTTGAGAGTTAATCTGAGTGCATCAGCTTCCAAACTGAACAAGGCAGTAAGTCCTCTGTGATCACTTCAGAAGGGAGAATGTAGCATTGGAAAAGCAGGTCATTTTTTCTACCTGCTCCTTCTTTCAGGACAACACCACAGTATGGAAACATGCACATGGCCTGGCAGTTCCACAGTGCTCAGTCACCACAACCCTCTGAACCATCCTAATCAAAATGAAAGTGTGAGCTGTTCATAAAAAACATCAGAAGGGCCTCTTGTATATTCAACAGATTACAGTCTTTTTTAGGCAAATAACACTGTAATAAACTACTTCTAAAAATGCAGTTTACTGAAGAACCATATGCTGTGAAGATAAAAGTTGGCAGTAAAATGTGGGAAAATCAAGTTATCTTTTATTTAAGTTCTGAGAGATCTTCTCTATCTTGAAACCAACAATGTAATATTTTGATGAATAAGTTGGTAAAGCAGTGACAGCAAAAAGTATAGAGGGACCTCAGTATTAAATGGAAATAGCAAACCCTTTTGGAATGGAATACAATATATTCTGATACACAACACAGAGGAATTATCTAGTCTTAAGGTGTCATTCTATCAGGAAAATGTGTATTTCAGGCTAAGAAAAAAAATTTCTCTGAAAAAGATACATATCACAAAATAAATCCCAAGTAATCTGCACCAAGAATATAAAATCCTCTTTTTTTTTGCAATTTTGCAATACTTAAGAGTCACAAAGTCAATAAACGGCTTTTTAAACTTTTAAACCACAGCTGTAGGTTACCTGGTTATTATTTGAAAAGTGCACATGAACACATTTAACAGACAAGGCAATTGAAGATTTAGATCTCGAGAACTACAGAGGTGCAGGGTTGACAAGCATATCTCAGAACTATGATTTATGTCTGCCCTGAATTATACACTGGGTGATCCTGCCCTCACCTTCTGGTATTTTACACAGATAAAGGATCATAATTCCAGAAACACCCACTGAGTTTGAAAAATATCTGACATACAAGAACACAGACTGATCACTAGTTGAGTCCAGGGTTTTTCTAAGTCTATGTCTGAGAAAATTTTTAAAAATTAATACACCCAAAGAACACTCTGCTCCCAAAGAGACACTTGAGTTATTAATTTTAATGTTGGCAGCATTTAGAACTCCAGTTTCTTCAAGAGGATTCTTGATGTCACCTGTAAATTTGGGCAAGGCAGTTTATAGCTTAAAATGCAGGGAGGGTTTTCCAGAGGGCAAGACTGTTTTCAAACTGCTCCTTTAAAGAAGAAGTGTTATTTAAAGTAACCCACAAATGCTTCACCTCCCATTGTACAGACCAGACTTAACTCCTGCTTTATAATCATTAACCATGGGTTATGTGGGTGCTGAATGATCACTTGCTGTTCTTTGACCCTTTCAGTTCTAAGGTATCACAACTTCACCAGAAATAATGTAACTCCCTGAAGGAGAGGTTTATGTTCCTCGGCTGTCTAAGCACTATTTGATCTAATTTCAAACTCCCTGGGGGTCTTGTGTGACCAAGTTCACCCCGTCTCAAGAGGTAAAATGTAGCTACATTGAGGAGCTCCCTGAATAAAGACTCATTCACGGGCTGGATGCTTTGCTTTCACCAGCTGCTCTTCACTCAGCAACTTCAAACTGTGCTCACCTACCTCACAGATGCAAATCCTGCTCCTTTTCCTGAAAGCTGAGAGATTTTTTTGCCTTTCCCCTTGTATGCACCTCTAAAAATAGAGCCTGAAGCTTCATCTGAGCTCTTAGGAGTGACCTGCTCTCCTACTGCAACTTAAGAAGAAATATGTTGGTCCATCCTGAAAATACCATTCAGCTCCACGTGACAGGTCTCAGGCTTTGACCAGGCACTGCTGGGAACCCAGAAAACTCTGCACACAAACGTAGATTATCTCTGGCTCTGCCTGGAGCACAGGAGTGGCAACTGCACATCACTGAAGTGAAGCAGAAGCCAGGTAAAAATGGCAGGCACAGTGTGCAGGCAGAGTTTATTTCTGGGATTTCTATTTTAAAAAAGGCAACAAAAAGATCTTTTTGAAATTGCAACAACCATTCCTTCTTAAGAAACAGCCCTATTGCATTTTGTTATGTGTTTGCATTTTCATATTTTGGGCTCCAGCTAGAAAAAATAATTTATTCTATAAATAATATATAACTTATTCTACTGTCATTTTCACACGTAGTAAACCTCCCAACCTTCCAAGTGAACAGCTCTCACTGGAACAAGAAAGCTCCAGTGTCACCAGGATGATGCCTTGAACATCACCTAATGCACAATTTCCAGATACATAACCTTTTTATTCTGCAGTTATTATCCAGATACATAACCTTTTTATTCTGCAGTTATTAAAGACATTGTTCATACTTTATATAAAAATGTATCTGTCCAGCAGCAGGTGGAGACGAATCTATTCACACTGACAAAACATGAACCCAAAAAAGGCCAGTTTTCCTTCCCTTATCACTTCCTTTCTCCTCCTGCTCCACAGAAATAAAAAACCAACCAACCAACAAAAAAAAAAGTAAATGGTGAGAATGTGCATCACAACTCATCTGTCATATCTTTTAGAGCCACAGTTCCTGTGGGGGAAATGGCCATTTTGGGGGAGTAAATGTCCACATATATGGTACTGCTGCTGATTGGTAAGGCAACTAAAATGGGACTTAAAACTCACAGCTGAACAAGGATTACAGCACAGTGTCACCAAATTTAACACCTATTTCCAAAGCTTACTCTAGGGAACAGTTAGGACAAAACAGACACATCAAACCCTGGAACCCAAGTTATGTATCCTGGATGTAGAATTTTTATTTCAAAAGAGAAGTGGGAGCAACTTAAGCTGCAGTGGAGTAAATCTAAAGGTAACTGAGCCAGCCTTCAGAGCTGCTTTGCTAACTCAGAATTCCCAGCTCTGTGTTATGAATTAGACACCACAACCTCTGGAAACAAAACCATTCGGGAGCACAGTCAGTAAGTGAAAACACCAATCAAGTGTAGCCAAGGAAACTTTGTTACACCAGGAGTAAAGAAGCAGCACAAAAGGAAGTAAAGATAAGGCATCAAAGTACCTTCAGCAAAACCCAGGGCATGATCAAAGGTCAGGTGCATTCCTCAGAAACACAACTTGGACAGAAGAATTTGAGTATTTCTTACCCAGCTTAATGGCTGCCAAGAAAGTGGTTTTCATTAACAAGTGCTGGGAGGAAGACTCAGAAACCTACTGACACTACAGGCAGTTGCAGCAAGGAAGAACTGCCCCCAAACAGGGGTGCAGGGAAAGGCCCTTGTCCAGCACCCTCTTGGATGGCACTGCTGAAGGTGAGGAACACGCTGTGTGAGAGCTCAGGTGAGAGCTCAGGGTCACAGCCAGGGCTGAGGAACAGCCTCATGTCCATCAGTCCTCCACCGGAATATTTGGAAGCCTGGGTTTCAGGTCCTGTGTTCCCATGCACAGAGTCCAAACAGCTACTTCTGGGCTGCTTGTGGTTCACCCCAATGTTTACCCCAACCATACAAACTGCCCAAGCCATTGCCAAAGCCTCAAGTCAGGGTCAAGCCTTCACAGCTTGCAATAGTTTACAAGCATAAAAAGAGAGGCAAAAGGCTGCGCTTCAAATTCAAGGAAATCAAATTACAAGCAATTCTATTTGTTCTGAAAGCACAGGAATGAAATTGCACACAGCCAAGGACTCAGAAAGAATGAGAGTTCACAACCAATTTCATCACCCCTTTATCCATATATTTCTGTTCATCTGATTAGTTAGAAGATGATTTTTAAGAAGTTCTGGGTTACAGTGCATTTGCTGCAGCTCAGAAAAAATAAAGACAAAACCAAGAGCCTGCAAATGTTTGTCAGCAAGACAGAGTAAACATCCATCATAATGGATACACTTCAGATCTTCCCTTTTGAGTTAAAATATAGGGGAAAAGAGGAAAGTTATCATATTTCAGGGAGAGCATGCAGCCTTCAGTGGCCTAGCAAATAATTTTAAAGAATTTAAAATATTCTGTGTTATTAAAAAGTTTGGGTTTTCTTCAGTAGGAATTAATTCAGCCTGAAACTGCCATTTAATTATTACACTTAAAATACTGATTTTTGAGGTGTAAGCTTGTCTACAATAACTAATAAATCACATGTATGAAAATGGGAAAGGCCTGTTACAAGTCATCATTAAATACAACAGATTACTGAGCATAAGAGCTTTCAATTAAGTTTATATCACTAATAAAATAGGCCAGTCAAAGCATTTAATGAGAAAAACTGTCTGTTTTCTAAGGAAAAAGAATTATTCTTGTACCTCAAACAAGAACAAAAGAGGCTGGAGATGCATCTAACTACATGTACAAGTTATTTCCATGAAACAGAAATAAATTATGAAGAGAGAAACTATAAATACTGGTCCTTTCTTCCCTCTGTCACCACAGCAATTTAAACTCGGAAACAGAAAGAGGAACTTGATCTTGCAATTAACCCCAGCTTGTTCATTTTATATACACAGCACCAAATCCCTGACTGCAGGGATGGCCAACACCTTGATGGCCAACTGACTAGGAAATATATTCAAACAGCTATTCCACTACAAATGTTTCGGTATGTTTATATATAAATACATATATTTATATTATACACTATAAATATCTCAATATTTCACGTATATGTGCCCAAAGAACAAGCAATCTTTGTGCACACAATCATTTATTTTCCCAAGAGGAACGATTCTTGCAAAACATCAGAAGATCAAAGGGAAATTCTAGGGGAAATTATTCAAAATGTATTTTTGTGTTTATATAATGTGCCTTAGAAAAGGTAAAATGGGACTGAAAAGTAACAGTAAGTTTTCCAGCCACTTACCTACATGAGGTACAGAAAAAGACCTTTCTAGAAAGGGAACAAAGCAAACACAAAAGAATTCTCATAAATCCACCTGTTTGGCTCAGACTGTCACATCTCTAAGAACACATTTATTTTTTCAGGCTTTTACTACAGCTTCAGGAAACCAAGAAGTTTTTGGGTCTTCTCACTTTGAGGTAAGTGGGACAGCTTTGATCATTTAAAATGCAAAAATAAGAACTCACTAAGGGGGGAAAAACAGGGCTAAGCAGGTTAGTAAGAGAAGTGATCAACTCCAACACAGCCACAGGACTTGGGAATTTGGAAAGTGCTGCAAATACTCCTGTGTTCCAAGGCAGGGGGAAATAATACCAATTTAAAAAGGACTTCAGCATGGGATTGAAGGTCAAAATTTGGAAGGTTATAAAGGTGCTGTTTCTGAGCTGAGCAGGAAAGACAGGTCCTGGACAGAATGAGCTCACAACTTCCCTGAAGGAATTTCCACAGTCTTCCCTTTCCACGTCAGCTTGGAAATTATGGAAGAGACTTGAATTTGTCCCCCAGGAAGGGCCCCCATGCAGCTGACAGATTTCTCCCAAGAGAAGTGAACAGGAAGCTCCCTCCTGGGGTTTGCATTAAAAAAAACTCTGGAGAAGGCTCCATGTGGAGATCTAAGGGAAAGATTGCTGGGATGGATTAGGGAAAGGTGGGGATGGACAGAGGCTGCACAGTGTGGCTACATGCCCATCCCACTGGAGCTCCTTCTGAGGGAGGAACGGGAAGATAAGGAACAGCTCCAAGCAACTCCAAAGAGGTAACTCTCAGTTCCTGCAAGAAGAGATTTAACTACGGAAGTCAAGACAAGGAAAAAATAGAGGGGTTTTTGTTTTGTTTGAAAGAAGGGTGTACAAAAGAGCCTTAAAAAGTGGAAGGCAGGAATGTTATCTTACTATTTTAAAAAGCAGAGAGTGTAACAGCACAGCCTCCTCACAACATGAGCTGCTTTTGCAGGCCTTAGCACACACACTCAGCTCATCAACAGACAGAAACCACCTAAATGGGGGGAAGGGAGGAGCTTTCAGAGCCTTTTCTAATTTTTTTATTTCAAACCAGCATCATCTTCAGCACAGTAGTCCTACCTCATTGCCAAATCACTGCTCCAGGAGGAATAATTTAAGTAAGATACAACTGCTGCCCAAGCTTCTAGGATCACCTCAGAAATGTAACAGTGCTTTCCCGCTGCTTGTATGTACCTGAATCTTCCTGCCTAATTGTTACTTTAAAACATTCTGATTTCCTCTCTGTGTAAAAGGTCCGAAGAAGTAAACATTGTAATACAGGGGTAAAAAGCAAAAGTGATCTTACATAACGTGCTGTCAAATGGACACAGCAAACAAAGGGAATATATTTTAAACTAGTCTTTAGGCAGGACTTCTCACAGTCCATGGAGATTTTCAAACAGATAAAAATGCATAAAATGATACACAGTACCTTCAGCCAGCATGGAAAAAACACGTTTTCTTACCTAGTGTCTCTAGCACACACACTGAAGGCATTAACAAGGACAGAATTCAGCACAGCCACATCTTAGCACGTTTTTCTTTAACTTAGTCTGACTGCAGCAGAAACCAAGCACACACAAATCCAATTATTCTGACACAAGCCAAGTGTTCAGGCTCTTAAGAACTGCTACAAAAGCAGCTGAAAGCTTTCTTTTCTGCACAGCTCTTGACAAACAGCACCCATGAAGCTGTAAACATGACATGTCCTAAAAGTCCCAGATCAACCACACTCTCCCTCTCTGCAATTAGCAATTCCAGCAGCCCTGGTGAGATGCTGACTTACAGTGATTTGCTGGGAACCTGATTCCAAAAGCTCATCACACAAGAAGCTCTGAGGCTGTGCAGTCAAATCAGAGGCAGGAAACTGCCAAACTGAGGAAGGTGCAGAGGGCTGGTTGTGAAAGTCTCCCCCCTGAGCTCTGCTCCCTGCCAGGGTGTCACACCGGCACACACAGAGTCCTGCTCTTCACCACTGCCAGAGCTCCCAGAGCTCCCAGTCACTGCTCCCGACAGCAGCTGCTCCCAGTGACGTGTGCTCAGGTACCACGATGTCACCTGGGGGGTTCAGAATGGGATTAGGAAATGGAATATTTAAACAGATGCAGCCAGGGCACACAACAGCCCTGACACTGCTACAAGTAGTTCAATCTTTGCAACAGGGAGAAATAACTTCTGTGGAGGCACCAGAAAAGTCGAGCACTTTGGGGCTTACACAAAACCCAGGGAAGATATCCCAGTCAGAACAGCCAGGTAATTCCAGCAGCTCACTAAGAATATGAGTCAGTTAATTCACTGCAAGCAAGACTGACTATTGAAAAACTTCTTTTTTCTGGGTTTTGTTTTAGCTAAGTTTTTGTTAAAGGAGAAGTTCCACGTGCATAGGAAAAGTTACTTTATTTAAAATATGACAGAAAACCTGATGCTGCATGTTCAAGTTCACTGTCTCACTGTGACGACAGTATTACAGTTCTCTTACACAAGTGGGATCTCTTCAAAGTTGCAATATTTTAGTTCTGTACCATAAGCGCTTAGAACCCTTATAAATTATTTTGTTAATTCAAATGTAACATTCTTGGCAATATTCTGTCAAATTCCTAATGCAACCATAACACATAAAACCTGGTTATTTTATATCTCCTCTGCAGCAGCAACTAAACCAAAGACTCTTTCCACAGGAACACTGCAGACCTCTAATCATCCAGATCAGATTCCTTTGCCATTTTCCCAGTTCCTTTACTGTTTCATGACCTTCTAAGTCTTTATCATTCCACTCTTCCATACTTCCTACAAAGGAGGCACAAAGTCCCAGTAAAACCTTGCCTCACACGCTGCCAGCTGTCAGAACGCAGCGATTTCTGCCATCCTTATTAAAGTTTTACAATCTGAAAGTGCAACTAAAACAAAGGCAACCTGATTTGCTTCCTTTTCTGCATGAAAAGGGGTTGTACATATAGGATTTAGCAGCAGGTACCAACGCTCCAAACAACCTTTAGAGCTTTTTTTCTTGAAAGCTGATTTAGAAACCAGGAATATATAAAAGGGATTAAAATCCTGCCTTGTCATAGGCCAACAATATAAAATGCACAAGGAATGTAAAACCTGCAAGATGTTTCATATTGCTCATGGCCAGGGAACACCGGGACAGTTAAAACCAAGAGGATATAATGTTGCCTAAAAGAGTTATTTGCTCGATATTTTACTGGTGCCAAAAAGCACTGCAGATCACCCTGCAAGGGAACAACCCTCAAATGTTCTTTTGGGGAAAGACATGTAGTCTGTACACAGTGTCAGGAGAGATGTGAGGGGAATGGGAATCCACACAAAACAGCCATGGGAAAGAAAAAGAGAAAACGATAAATCAGAAAATGCTGACGCTGCAGAGAAATTACTACAAATTAACAAAGAACTGACAGAAAAGGGACAAAAAGCATCACTGGAAGCAGAAAAAAAAAAAAAAAAAAAAGAGAAAAAAGGGAGAGGTGCTGTGTAACAGGGGATGAACAGCAAAACAAGGCAGAAAAAATGAGCCCTGCCCCCCCTCAAACCTGCAGTGGCAAAGGCAAGGAGCAGAAGGAACTACAGCAGAGAAGGCAAGAGCAGCAGCTCCAGCAGCTGGTTCTGCCCTCCTCACAAACACTCGCAGTGAAACAGCCTGGCAGCAGCTCAGGAACATCTGTCTCCAGAGAGCACAATGCCCACTGTCCTTCCTCCCTGGACCAGCCTCCTGCTCAGCATATGGGAACCAAATTCATGACATGGTAACTCAGATTAGGATTATTATGGAGCCAACTGTCCACTTATCTTTCCAAACATTATATTCTCCCTAGCTTTATATTTGTTAAGTGAGACATGCTGAGGTTCTACTGGTATTCTTCCAAATTCACTCTTCCTTTATTACTTATTTAGGATTATTTATTCATTTTCTATTACCAGTTCATTACTGTATTACTGAAATCAACATAACCCTATGCTTTCAACTGGTCACAACTGGTCACCCTTTTGGGAGACAGACAAAAGGAGGACAAAGTTATTTTTTAAGTTATTAAGAAATTTAAGATATTTACCCTTATGTTTATAAAGAAAGTGATAGAAAAATCTAATCATGGCTTGTCCAGGTAAACCCTTGGGTGCTGTACAATGTCTACCCAAGCAGTGGAGAAATAAAAATTATTACTATTCTGCAGAGAAACTTAGAAAAAGCAATTTAACTCATTATTTCTTCAGATGCATTAAAGTTCACTGAAGGAAAGCTGAGAGTGTGAGACACTCCACATAGAGAATCACCAGAAGCAGTTGGTAAAAAGAGCTGAGAAGCAGAAATCCCCATGTCCCAAAAACATTCCAACAGTCTGAGTAAAGACAGGGGCCTGATCTTGCATTGAAAAAGGGATGAAAACCCTGGTGAGGTGTTACCACTCCCACCTTCCCTGAAAGAACACTTGAACTTCTACTCACCAGGTAGTTCCAGTGTTTTCAACCACCAGAACGCACAGAAAAAGACGTTTTCTTGAAAAAACTACAAACATTTTGAAGATGTATTCACTAGGAATCCTGACTCGAGATTGAGAAAGCCAGCAGTGGACAGGGGACTGCAATATGCACAGAGAGTCAAAATTCACACTCATTTAGCTTTCAAGTTAGCTGTGATGAAAGGGGGAGAGTGGATTGGAGAGATACCTTTTATCAGAGCCTGGGGTGATAGGATGAGAGGTGAGGGTTTTAAACTGAAAATGGGCAGGTTTAGAAACTTTTAATAAAGAGGGTGGTGAGACACGAGAGCAGCAAGCTGTGAATGCCCCTTTGTGTTAACACTTCCAGGTAACATTTACATTTCTTGCCTCAGAGCACTCCAGGTATAACTGACCAAAAAAGAAACTTCTGTTGTATAAATTCACAAATATAAGGAAATGTTTGGATAACGAAATTTCTGTATCATACAGACCTGACAGCAAAACAATTTTATTGAGGACTCAAGATACAGGCTCCTCTTTAAGCAGCAAATTAATTTGAGCTTCCAGCAGAGAACATGATTGCTTGAGCCACCTGAATTTCCTTCCAACTAACTTGATGACATCAGGTCAATCACAACAGGCAGTCCAGGCCAGGGATATACCTGGCCAGCTCCAAGGTCACAGCTACACTGGCTGTGGATTGGCAAATTCCAGTTATTGGGTTCCAGGCTGGGCTTTGGTTTTTTCCCACATTCAGAATTTACAGGGTGACTCTGAATGACTCCAGTGAGCAACTGCAGCACCACTGACACTTATTTCAAGCAGCCCCACAACAGCAGAGCTTCCTTTTCTGAGGGATACTTTAGATGTTTGTAAAGGGAAAGCACCTACTAAGATCTGGATGTTCCACGTGACTGTCACTCACTACAAGAACTCACTACAAGAACAAAACCTGCCAGCAATTTGAGAGTTTGAGTATTTCTGAGAAAGAAACACAACACAGGACTCGGAAGTCACTGTGATGACTTTGACATCAGGAAGTCAAACCAGCCAAGAGGATTGCACCCTACACTGAACTAAAACAGCAGTGCCAGATAAAAACCCCTCAAGAGAAAGGAAAGGTACCTGTACAGCACCTAAATGAAGACAGTGGTACTGAGAGGATAATCACTTTGTAACAACCTGTGACCAGAAATCAAAGGCCTGCTCCACCAAGTCTTCCTGAAATATATATTTTTGTCTCCATTACTTATTTTTACTTTTTTCTAAAATGGGGATAAAAGTGCTTCTCTGCCCCATGAGTATTACAAGAATAATTACACTAAAAACAGAAAGGAAGGTTGGAATACTAAGCATCTTAAACAAAAGTACTGAAATGGATATATCTATTCATTATACTACCAAAATACAAATCCACATGGAGCTTTCCCCATCCATCAAAAGGTCCCACTCCATCATCACTGACACTTTAAAACATGCAGAGCACCCCTGTACTGCTACCTTTGAAAAAGAAAGACCACAGATACCTGAAATTGGTAAACTAAAGTCAAAAAACAACAGAGATCTTTAGCCAGTCCACTTAAACCTTTCCCTAAGCAACTACTATCCATTTAATTCAGTTCTGAAATAACAGAAGAGCAGCTTTCTCTGATAAACTATTCTTCAGTTCAAGGATTAAATAAAAAACTGCTGTGTTATATTCTTAATATGCCGAGCAGTCCTTCGGCAAAAACAAGTCAAATACTTTACATCCCTATTCCTAACTAACAATTAGATAAATACCTCCTTTGCACAGTTTCCATACAGAAATTTCAACACTCCCACTACCCCCTCAACTTACACACTTCCAGCCACAAAAACACGTTTATCCTTAATGTTCAAAGATACATTTATATACATGATATATTTATATATATACATGATATATTTAAATAACAGCAGAAGAGCAGAGAGGAAATCCTCAAACGTGTACAGGTTTATAGTCAGACACGAGGGGTTTAATTCTGAGACACAACCACTGTGCATAAAGCAACCTAACAAATTCCTCACGGGTGCAGGGGCACGGGAGACTGGCAGTGCCCTCCTGTCCTGTAGCACAACACTGCACAGCTTTCAGTCCTTCACACAAAATTAACAGACTCCTCTTGGACCACGGGGAAGCAGCAGCAGTCTGACCAGGTGGACAGTCCACCTTTGCAGGTTAAATGCCTATTATGTTTTGCCCTTCAGCCTGCGAGACTCACCCCTGAGATCCAAATCCTCCCCAGTGCACACCCCCGAGCCACGGAGCAGATGTGGGATATGCGGGGCCTCTAGGAAGGAGCACTAAATTCAGCAGGTGTAAACTCACAGCTCTGAGGTCTTGTTAAGAAATAACAGCACAGAACACTCTGCTGGGCTACAAATCTGATGGACCTCACGAGGCAGTACCATACCTGCATATATATCTGTACACAGAGCACATCGTCCAGCTACAGCAAATTAACCAGTCCGTGAGGAAACAATCAGCTCACACATGTGACAACACAAGATGAAGATGCTCAACAACTGCACTGAACCACTCCTATGTGCACTGTGAGAGGCAGAGAGAGAGCACAACAACACGGTTCTGCCCCTAACAAAACCCACGAAAAGCAGCCTGCGTGCAGGAACTTTGAAAGAAAATTAACCATATGCAGTTAAAAAAAATACAATAAAACCCAAAACAACAAAACCCAAAACCACAGCAAAACACCTGCTCGGACATCGCATTGGAATACAAAATAAATCGCCTCTGAGTAAAAGCATACATACAGTTTTCCAGTATTGGAAGCACGGGTGAGGGCACAGGCCCCGGGGCGCCGATAGCACGGGCTGACAGGTCCGGAGGTGCAGGGAACACCCCCGGCCGTGCCCGGAGCCGGCGGAGGCCAACGTGACAATTCTTACGGTGGATTTTGCGGCCCTGGCCGCGTCCAGCTCGGAAGCACAGAGCCGGGGATGCATCCAGCACTCAGGGGAAACGCACGGCCACGCCACGGCCGCGTTCGCGAGGCTGCGGGAGCAAAGCACGGGCTCGGAGGAGCCCGGCCGGGGCACAACGCGGATTTCGTGCCGTTCACAGCGCTCTGAGGAGGCACAAAAAGCCCCCGCGCAGGGACGAGCGCTGCCGGAGGACGCCCGTCCCTCTCACCTCCTCAGCAACAGGGCGCCGCCACCTGCGCGGCCCCCCCCGCCCCCCCCCGCCTCCCTCCGGCCCTGCCCCGCTGCGGGCGCTGTGAGGGGTCCCGGCCGAGCCCAGGCCTCCCGCCCCTGCCCGCGCCCCCCGGCGCGGCGGCC